>JAAOOA010001324.1:92500-134486 GCA_012861695.1 Trematomus loennbergii | reverse complement strand
CAGTTGAATACCCTGAACTTTAAGTTTAATTCAACTGAAAAAGCAATAAAAAAACCCGGCTTGACGAGTTAGTAAAAGTTGACTGTACGCTAGAGACCGGAGAATAAAGACACGGCAACTAAAGCTTCCCTTGTAACGTGTTTATATGGATAATTGCACAGCCCTAATTCACAGTAAATATTCTTCAGTATGATAGCTGTCTAACAGAAGTAAAATCTATTTCTCACTTATTCTGAGAATGTACTTAACCCAATAAAAGGATTTGTTAGTTAATAGTGAAGTCAAGTTGTAATAACAATAACTCATCTCTCTCGTTCAGATTAATGTTGTAGCTGTCCAATATGGCGGACCATCTCGCGCTTGCACAATGCAAATTGGGCAGAGATGCAAATCGGGTAGTCACAGCTGCCGGAGCGCCGCTCCGGTTGTTAGCATCTGGTTAGCTAGCTATGCTAACGTACATAAGGAGTTGTTTCTACAACAAGGTGGAGGAGAGTCCTCTCCTGTCAGACTGAGAGGATCTTATAACTACAGCTCAGTGAGCTAAAGGACTCTCTGAGTGTTTAGATAGTTAACTTTAGTCTAAGTTATCTCAGTGGGTCTCAAACGGTTTGGTCACCATTTATGTAAACAAGTATTTCCAAGGCACACCTTTTTATATGATCATTATAGTTATAATAAGAGAACCCTGAAAGCGCGGTTTAAAGAGTTAGACTGAGGAGACCTCACTGACTCACTTTATTTATTTATTTTTATTTTAACCTTTTATGTTTAAAGTGTGCTATGTAAATCAAATGTATTATTATTATTATTATTATTACTGAGCTGTAGTTATAAGATCCTCTCAGTCTGACAGGAGAGGACTCTCCTCCACCTTGTTGTAGAAACAACTCCTAATGTACGTTAGCATAGTTAGCAGATGCTAACAACCGGAGTGGCGCTCCGGCAGCACTACACCCCTGGTTCTAAGGGACATGTTGATGTCGTGATGGGTTGACAGCATGTTGAGGATAACATCGTATGTATATCCTTCGGTAGAATATTCCCTTAAGATTTCAATCTCTTCTTCCATTCTTTCCAACTCAGTTTAGAATGTGTGAAGAAACAGCTGAACAGTACCAAACAGGAAATACGTGGTGCTGTCGGCCGGGTGCTGACCAATCACGAAGCGTAATTTCTTGACTGGCAGCAAAAACAACCAATCACAGCAGTGCTTCTCTGGCTGGCTCTGTTCAATCACAAACAAGAATTGTTCACCCTAAAGGAATACCCTTTCCGTAAAATGTGAAATGTTGAAGTGTTTTGTGAAATGCTGTAGCGGCGTTTTCTGAAATGCTGTAGTGTTTTTTTAAATGTCGTTGTGTTTTATGAAATGTTGAAGTGTTTTGTGAAATAGTAGTAGTGTTTTGTGAATGTTGTTTTGATTTGCACTTCAGGGCCACTGTACCCTCACTCCACCCCAAACTCCAAATTTTCCTAATACAATTAGGATTAAAATTTGGATTAGATTTGATTTAAAAATAAAATATAAATTCAAATCTATCTTTTTACGTGTGTGCCTCACTGTGTAAACATATACAGTATACATTATTTACTGTATCACATTCTGGTTACTAAAGTACTTCTATTTATTCATTGTATGTTTATTCAACACTTTCATAAATAAAACAACCTATGGTATGAAATATAAAATTGTGTTTTTATATTTGTCTCACTGTACACATTCAATTCCATTATATACAGTATGTATATATTTACAAGCTGGTTTACAAACAATTAAAACCTCACTTAAGAAAAAATAAAAGTAATTATTATCTGCAAAACCTTGGTAAAATCCTGCAAAAAAAATGGTAGGAACATTTCTCAACCCATTTATGGACACAAGTTAATCAAAACTCACATTTAAAATCACCTAATTATGGTATGGATAGGGGTTAAGGTTAGGGTTAGTACAAATTGTACAGCATATCTAAAAAGAAGTCACTAAAGCTGTCAGAAAATGTAACTGAGTAAAAAGTAAAATATTTTCTTGTGAGATGAAGTGATTTAGAAAAGTATAAAGATGCATAAGATGGAAATACTTAAGTACTTTTATTTTATACTTAAGTATATCACTTAGGGAACACTGGAAAATATGATATTATAATTTATAGCCAAGGCTCTAGATTAAAAAGTGTTTATAATACATACATTATTGTATGCCGCAACGGCTGTGGGATTACATATCGTGGGTTTAATGGGGACATTAAAGGTCCCATGTCATGGCCATTTCTACTGATCATATTTCCATGGTTGAGGTATACTAGAATAGATTTAAATTGTGCAATTTTCCAAAATCGCATTGGTTTCTCATACAGCATCTCTGTATAGTATGTGTATTCACCAGGTATTCACTCTCTGTCCTAAATGGCTTGTTTGAGCTCTTGCCCCCCCCCTCCCTGTGAGCCCAGTGTGCTCTGATTGGTCAGGACGTTGCGAGGCTCGTTGCGAGGCTCGTTGCGAGGCTCGTTGCGAGGCTCGTTGCTGCTCGCCGCTGCTGCGAGCTGCTGCGAGGAGCGGACAGGCTTCCGGGTCGGCGATACAGCGAGAACAAGCTCCTGAGCACACACAAACACTCACAGCCGAAGTAAAAACAATAAGTGTGGCTTGATATTGAATAAGAAAAAGGTTTATAACGCTGTGAGAATGGTGTGTGTGTGTGTGTGTGTGTGTGTGTGTGTGTGTGTGTGTGTGTGTGTGTGTGTGTGTGTGTGTGTGGGTGTGGGTGTGGGTGTGTGGTTGGGTGTGTGTAGGTCTTTGGAGGTGCTACTCTGCTCCCTGAGCTCCACCCAGGTTATCCAGCTCAATGTCCTCCTCCGCCCCCTGGTGGCCTGGAGACACACGACAGCACACAGGTGAGACTTCGGCCCAATCCCAAACCGCCCCCTACACCTACCCCTACACACTACCCTCCGTTTGCGCGTTCGCACGGAGGGTCCGCCACATTAAGTGCTGTTCCAAACCAACGAGTGTGGAGGGGAGTGGGCTATCAAGCCCTCAAACAGCGAGTCTGCATCGGTGCTGACTTGAGACTGGTCTCTACCTGACCGGAGTCACGCTGTGTGTGTCCGTCAGGAAACACGCTGTTTACAAGTAGTTCCAGCAAACATCCACTGATAAATTGCGATGTTAACAACCTCATGATAACCTCATATTTTTTTAACTTAGGATCATACCTGTGTTTAGTCTAGAAAAAGGTAAATGTGTGCATTTTATTATAAAGTTGTGTATATTTACAGACTGTTGCAAAAACTAAGAAGCTTATAAACATCAGGTTTAAAACTAAAAGAGCTTTACAAAAAAGAAACACAATGAAAGATGTTTGGAGTTTTATTTGAGTTCTTAATTTACATTTTTTGTCTAAGAGATGCTGATTTGAAACCGTTGTTACATACAGTTACGGCATTTCCTGTTTCTGCCGGAGAGAGGGGAGTTTGTCCCAAAGCTTGCCGCTGTATTTACTCCCTCCATCTGACAGGAGGGAGCCTCATTCAGCTGCGAGTGTGGCTACAGACGGAGTTCACTCCGCCACGGAGGGGTAGGGTCGAGGGAGTGGTTTGGGATTGGGCCTTCCTGTTCAATAAACATGTGCTAAATGCTGACTTGGTTAGTAGTAGAACAAAAAAAGACACAGAGTGTGGAGGAAACTTCTGTGTAGCAATGCATGGAGTCACCGACTCAGGAAGGAGACACGGTGAGAGTTGGAGCTTTGATGTCAAACACTGATGGGTTTATTCAGAGTATTCGGCGGAGGATTCACATCACAAATCAAAGAGTCAGAGGTTCTGACCACACGGTAGAGTTGCCACGTCAATTCTGAAGAAACCTCTCTCTATGCTAGACCTTTTAACTGGTTCACAGAGAGAAATCAACATCTCTGAAGGAGTAGACTAAACACTGAATTTGTGTCCGACACTCATGGCCTAAAGGATTTCACATCCTAGAGCCCACAAACATCGATAAAGAAGTGCCTCAGTGTTCCCACAACAATTACCCTTCGTGCCAGTCAAGTTGACCGGTCACACACTGGTGACAACAACACATATGGCACCAAGGCCTTTCCTTAAAGGAGATAACAATGTCAGAGTAAAAGGTTAGATATCTAGAAGAATTATTCCTTAACACAGAGAAACCTACGTGGGTCTACACGGCGACTCGAAATGGACCGAGAAAACAAGTCTCTCCCGACAACTTTTTTTGTTTAGGCCAAACCTGACAAACGTTTTTTTTCACCTCTGATCTGCCCGGCAACAGTGGGAAAACGTCCATATCTCATCAATTAAACCACTGACCCCTTTCACATTTACAGCAAATGGTCCCTTTTGACATGCGGCACGCTGGCGTGTGCGTGACATTTTTTATATTCTTCGAAAAAGTCCTCTTTTTCAACAATTACTGTTTTGTCACTTGCCAACACACCAGCGACGTGCAGTCAGGGGAGGCAGGGGAGGCAGAGCCTCACCTGTCATACTCCAATGTAATGGAAAAACAACTAAAGAAAAACTAAATAGTAATAATAATAAAATGTCTCCACTGATCTTGTGTAAATGTGATTTATGTATGATTCAAATCGCTTTTATAGTCAAAATCAGCTAATTTGCCGAGCTCCGCTACGGGAGCGATGAGAAGTGAGGCAGGGACGTGCTCTGCCTCTCGTAAGCCCACAGTAACTGGCTGGAGCACGGCACTAATTTAGCGCGGGCACTTATTTTGTGAGCGCGCTCAAGCCAGTTACTGTGGGGTGAGGTGAGGCACAGATGAGCTCTGCCTCAATTCAGAATGCGTCACCCCACAGAAACTGGCTGGAAAGTGGGCCCTAAGCGCATGCCTGTTACCATCTCACTGTATGTCACCAATGTAATGTTTGTAGATCCCTTTATTACATTTATCCTCGCCATCCATAGTCTCTAAATAACTTATTTCACGTATATATGATATTTAGGCTCGCTGGTCTCATCATACAACGCAGTGGCGTCGCCTGGCCTGGGCATCCGGGGCTTTAGCCCCGAATGTTTTTTCTGTAGCCCGGACAATTCTCCCTCAATAATATATACATGAACCGTGCTTTACGTGAACCTCATCATGACACAAGAGAGGACGGTAGCACTGTAATTTCCCGTGTTCATTGAATGCAACAGAGGCATGACACCAGACCAATCAGAGAGTTGCATGGAAATAAACGTGTGATTGGCCCAATCCCAAACCACTCCCTCGACCCTACCCCTCCGTGGCGGAGTGAACTCCGTCTGTAGCCACACTAGGCAAGCTTTGGGACAAACTCCCCTCTCTCCGGCAGAAAACAGGAAATGCCGTAACTGTATGTAACAACGGTTTCAAATCAGCATCTCTTAGACAAAAAATGTAAATTAATAACTCAAATAAAACTCCAAACATCTTTCATTGTGTTACTTTTTTGTAAAGCTCTTTTAGGTTTAAACCTGATGTTTATAAGCTTCTTAGTTTTTGCAACAGTCTGTAAATATACACAACGTTATAATAAAATGCACACATTTACCTTTTTCTAGACTAAACACAGGTATTTAAAAAATATGAGGTTATCATGAGGTTGTTAACATCGCAATTTATCAGTGGATGTTTGCTGGAACTACTTGTAAACAGCGTGTTTCCTGACGGACACACACAGCGTGACTCCGGTCAGGTAGAGACCGGTCTCAAGTCAGCACCGATGCAGACTCGCTGTTTGAGGGCTTGATAGCCCACTCCCCTCCACACCTCTCCACACTCGTTGGTTTGGAACAGCACTTAATGTGGCGGACCCCCCGCGCGAACGCGCAAACGGAGGGGTAGTGTGTAGGGGTAGGGTGTAGGGGGCGGTTTGGGATTGGGCCCTTGTGTCATTCAAGCTCGGCTCTGTGTGTGTGTGGCAATAGCGCACAGTGATAGAGAGAGAGAGAGAGGGAGAGAGGGGGAGGGAGGGACAGCATGGACCGTGTTGTTAGCATCTGGTTAGCTAGCTGCACTAACGGACATATGGAGCTGTTTGTTCCACAAGAAGCTGGAGGAGAGTCCTCTCCTCTCAGACTGAGAGACTCAGGTGAGCTAAAGGACTCTCTGAGTGTTTAGATACATAACTTTAGTCTAAGTTATCTCAGTGGGTCTCAAACGGTTTGGTCACAAATTATTCAAAAGATTATTTCCGCGGCACACCTTCATATGATCATTATAGTTATTAAAAAAAATAAGAGAATAAAGGAAAAACAGTTATGAAATACTATATGGCAGTAAAACAAGAATAGAGTTTAAAAGGGGAGTGATTAGTAAAATATCCATAAAGAAAAAGTACATCTGTTTACAGTTCTGCTTCATATGGGGTTGAGAGAGGTATCCATAGATCTCTTCATTTTGCTCTCAAAGTGCACCAGATTGATGCATCTAACTTCAATATTTAAAAAAAATCTTCCCGGGGGAGCATCCCCCCGGACCCCCCTAGAGGAGGTGAGCCCCCCACTCATAAAAAATACCACTTTACCCCTGCCTATATGCCGTGAGCTGACTATCGAGCCTTCATTGTAACAGTCGCGGGTGTACTGTGTGTGTGTGCGTGTGGGGAGTGTTGCAGTGAAAAATGCCACTAGTGCCGCCGCCACTGTGGGCTAAGCCCCGAATGTTTTCAGGTCCAGGCAACGCCCCTGATACAACGGCAATGAAAAATGCACCAGGAGAGGCAGCCATAACCTCTGCCGCACTAAAGGGGGCGCACGTGAGCCCACAGGTTCTTGTTGCTACTGTTATTCTACGCAGAGACGGTAGAGCAAACAACAAACTAGACTTTTGAAACTAGAGGAAGATAAGGAGGACTTTTACAAAAAAGTATAGAGATTGTTGTCCAGAAGGATAGCATGGACTTCATCTTCAAGTCAAGGTAAGACCACATTTGTAATGAAAATGGGATCTTACTAAGAAAGAACAATCCAATATTTAGATTTTGGGTATCCTTTTGTGAATGGTCTGTTTAAAATGAATCGAAGCATCAGACTAAAAAAGCTTTTGAAAATAACCGAATTTTCGATTAAGGTCAAAATATAATATTTGTAAATCTGACTCAGTGAGTCAGTGCCTCACCAGCCATGAACCTCACCGCACGTCACTGCAACACACTGACGTGATGACATGTCGCACACTGCGCCATCATTTACACTCAAACACACTCAAAGTGAGCAAATCCTGCTCAGATCCTCAAATCTCCACAACTCCCAACACATTTCCAACAAGTGAGCTGTCAAAGGTCAAAGGTCAAACTACACAAGACAGGAAGTAACAGATTTTTATGTTTTTATATATATTTGATTTATTTGTAGGATTAAGAAAAATCAGATTAATTCAGATTTTATGTTATTTTATTTGTTTAGCTAATAGCTCTTTTAGTAAACCCTGCTCATGTCTCGTCAGGTTGGTGTAGATTTCTCTCCATCTGCATGTGTTTGGGCACATTGCTGTTAATATGTTTCATCGTTTTTGAAGCTGCAGCACGTTACTCCTATAGGGCCTTTCTCATTCCTCTCATTTCCCCTCCTCGACTCCTCGACTCCTCGACTCCTCGTTCCTCCGGTAGTGACCCGGAAATGGATTTCAGCCATGTTGAAGGACATCTCATTTCTCTAAATGCACTTGGAGGACCGAGGATGTGATGCTGTGAAAGTCATTTTGAGGTAATAACGTAAAAGAATATGTTAAACAATGTCTATATTTACTGAACAGTGCCTCATCACACACAATACCTGAACCCTGTGCGGATATAATAAATATATTGCAGACCCAGATTGTTATGCCTTAATTTTTTGTATCTATTGTACTTTTTATTGCAACATGACATTGAGCTGAGTGGTGTCATTGTCAAGTGCTGCCTCTTTTGTATTTGTGGTAATATGTCTGGGTAGATTTGGCGGAAGAAGCACACTTCACTTCAGAGCCCTCAAGAGCCAGATGTAAATGTTTATTAGCCTCGAAAATGTTATTGTTTAATTCCCTACTACCAAAAGTGTGTGTAATGAATGCAGGGCTGGAACCCACAACATAACTGACTATAAGACATCAACACTACCTCTCGGCCATAGCCTCTTGACGGTCCTAATGTTGGAAATTATAACACTCATAGCCGTAATTGAGCTATCTGTTATGATGTCTGAATGAAGTTTCTGCATTGTAAAACGTGTGAGGAGAGAAGGTGAAAACTGTCAATTACTATGACAAGTTTCAACAAATGTACGTGTCTGCTTTGCTTTAATATTTTCCTCTGACAACTCCAAGTGTTACATTTTTTTCACTGTATTCCCGCTTCTTTAGTTCCCAGTTGAGATGTTTACCAGGTTTTGTCCTTAAAAAGCAACATATTGACAGATTATGATCCTTGAACGTTGAAGCGCAACTGTTAAGATTTGAATGATATCAGTACAGGTGGCTTTAGCTCAAGGGGTAACTGGATGTCTATCAACCTGAAGGTCAGTGGTTCAATTCCCTCTCGTATCTTATGGAACTAACGAGGCTGTGGTTATTGTGCTTTAAGAAACTGAAATGATAAACAGAACTAAGGTAAAGTTAGAAAGAAATCGATGCTTATCCTTAAGTCCTGGCTCCAGATGTGCTGGTAGACTTAGGTTTTTCTGGAACAAAACAAAATAGTTTGCTCCCGGAGTACTACTTCCGGTCCGGATGTCTGTTTTTTTTTTTTAATTAGTTTTGTATCTGGTTTCATAATTTCATAATGCCCTGAGATGTAATTCATTTAATAATCACTAACTTATCAAGACTGATTTTTTCTTTGAGTAATAAATCAGAATTCTTACTTAAATCTCAGATCTATGAAAACAAATCCTGAAGGTTTTCAGTGAAAGTCAGAAATCTGATAATTTTTTTTAACTTTATTTCAGATTTTCTATTTCTTTTTAAAGAAAATCTCAGAAATCTGACTTTTCCTTAAAATATATTTTATTTATTTTCATGAAAACCTTCAGGATTTGTTTTCATAGATCTGAGATTTAAGTAAGAATTGTGATTTATTACTCAAAAGAAAAAATCAGTATTGGGACTGATCAAATCTTTTTCAGCCAGCGATACCTGTCACGGGGCTTGGTGTGTTTATTTGGTTGGGGCTCGATGTCCACATAATCACTGACTGGGCGGCCATTGGGTTAAGATAAGAGATAAGATAGAACTTTATTGATCTCAATTTGGGACATTGTTGTGTTGCAGCAGCATAAAAGACATGGCATACAATACAAATGAAAAAAGACTAGAAATAAACAAGAAAGTAGAAAATATACATGTTGAATTTACAAATGAACAATAACAAAAGCCAAATATAAAGCAAGTTATATATATACATAAGTATGTGAGGGATGGATTGTTGTTGGTTTTCTTTGTCCACAGGCATCTTCATCTGCCTCTTCTTCACTCATAGCAGTGTCCTCTGATTCCATCTCAAATCACTTTCTCCTTTTTGGATCACATCCTGCACACTGAATCCAGGACCTCTCTTTGCTGCTAGCATTCTGAAATGGAAAAAGTCATTAATAAATATGTATCAATAATACATATGTTTATTATATTGTAATAGATTACCTGAAGGAATAGATAGGCAGGTTGAACAAGTGTTCATTCTGTCTGGCTTAGCTTATTATCACACTAAAAGGAATGCCTACACCCACACATGCAGGTAAACCAGTTCAACAAGTCACACAATGCTGTCTGGATAATGCTAACAGGCTAATTATCATACTAAAAGGGATACATCCAAATGTCTCAAAACATTTCAGAAAGAACTGTTTCTGCCAGAACCAGGGAAGAGTTAAATGTATTTTTGTAACTAATTAACTGGTAAGATACAAGTAGAGTTTATAATATAGCTACAGTATATAATTTCACATACTGCTATCAGAAATAATGTATTAATTTAGTCAATTCTGGTGTTAATTCAACATCTTAACAGAGGACACATTTAGAACTTAGTTATAGTGAATTATCAAAGACATTCTATTTTTCTATTAGTGTTTTATTTCCATATAAGAAGGTAGCCAGGGCCGGTCATTAAAGGAGGCGATCCAGGAAGCCTTCGCTCTCTCAGACCTGCTGCTGACTCCAGAGCCTCTTTGTGGTCTCTGAGAGGTTTGGTCATTATTCTGTCTTCTTGTTTTTAGTATTGTTAAATGTGTGTGTGGTGGGAAGTGGAGGATTTGGGTAAGTTTGGGGTACCCTCTACCTCTCCTCACGTAGGTAAACTCTGATAGACCCCGTCCACACGGAGACGATATCAGTGGAATCCGCTAACGTTCTCTATCGTATAGAGACGGTTCGTCCACACGAGGCCGATACGGAAACGCCCACACGGAGCCCGAATCCGATAGCCCTGTGATAACGGCTCCCAAGGTGGGTAGATCTGCCGACACAGCGCTCTGGGGGCCAAACGGCTCCGTGTGTACGCCCTATATGATCATTTCCTGATAACGATGACGCCATAGCCCCGTCTCTCCCCACCTCTCCTGCTCACCCCTGCGTCACCCGCGTCATTGCTGATGTGTTTCGCCAACAACAACAACAATGGCGGATCACAGGGTTGCTTTCGTGCTCCATACGCTACTGACCATGCTACAGATGTTAGTGCAAAACCTACAGCTCCTCTACCACAACCATCAGCAACAAGTGGACATGGAGAACTACATGAACTACATGTTGCTAAATCCACCACGGAGAATAAACAGAAAGGCAACCAGGCAACCATGGCAACCATGCTCGGGGGGTCTTATTCGCTGCTTTTGGTGTATTTTGTGGCGGAAGTACAGCGCCACTTACAGGCCCGGCATATGTACTACAGCGTCTCCAGCGGGTCGAGCAGTCTCGTGTGGACGGAAGACTTTTTTGATATCGAATTCGGTTCATTTTCGTTTGCGTTCCCGTGTAACTGGGGCCTCACAGAACAGATAGTGAGGGCTCTTTGTTTGAGTTCTGTAAGATTCATTTATTTAATTTGGCACAATCTTCTTTGTCTCCTCACTTAAAGAACATTTGTTGGCATTTTCTTTGATGTAAATAAATAAACTTCACCCTGACGGTTATTGGTTGTTGTGTGCTACTGTCTCCATTTCCCCTACACTTTATTTGGGATGTAACAATAGATTAGTAGATCATTCAAAAAATAAATCAATGATTAAATACACTTTGACAGATATTTATAGGATAAGATATCCAGCAGCAGGACATCAAGTTATTCAAATGATCTCTACATTTACTAACTGTGATAAAACACATCAATAATCATTATAGTAACCCAGTAACTCAATATATATATACGATTCTGAAAAGGGCCATAATGCATAAGGAGTACTTTTACTTTTGGTCCTTTAAGTATATTTTGATACCAATGCTTTTGTACTTTTACTAGTTACACAGTCTTTTTATCCCGTAGTATTTCTACTTTTGCTTGAGTAGAATATCTGAGTACTTCTTACACCACTGCCACCATGAGTGTGGAGCTGTGTGCTACAAAAGCCTGAAGTTAAAACACATATTTTACAGCTGAAGACTGTTTTCAAATGTAGAGCAGGTTGTGAGCGAGGCTCCGTTTGTAAATGAGGAAAGAGTTCAGAGTGTCTGCTCCTCCTCCTGGAATGAGTCAGAGTTCTTCTTCCTGCTCTCAGACACAGCCAGCTCCACTCTGTTTCCTGGTTCCTCCCCTTCAGATCCACACTGAGGAGGAGGGTGTAACCAACATGTGGGTAAAGCACAAGAGCTGATAGGCCACATTCACAGCACACACACATGCTGTTCAGATCACAGCTCACATAGTTTCAGCTCTCAGGAAGTGAAACTCAGACACTCGCTGCTACTGAGAGGTGAAATGGCGCAGAAAGGAGTTCAGCTGGACCGGGAAACCTTCTCTTGCTCCATCTGTCTGGATCTACTGAAGGATCCGGTGACTATTCCCTGTGGACACAGCTACTGCATGAAGTGTATTAAACACCACTGGGATGGAGAGCTAATCCACAGCTGCCCTCAGTGTAGGCAGAGCTTCACACCGAGGCCTGTCCTGCTGAAAAATACCATGTTAGCAGCTTTAGTGGAGGAGCTGAAGAAGACTGGACTCCAAGCTGCTCCTGCTGATCTCTGCTATGCTGGAGCTGAAGATGTGGCCTGTGATGTCTGCACTGGGAGGAAACTGAGAGCCTGTAAGTCCTGCCTCGTGTGTCTTATATCTTACTGTGAGAAACACCTCCAGCTTCATTATGACGTAGCTCAATTAAAGAAACACAAGCTGGTGGAGCCCTCCAAGAAGCTCCAGGAGAACATCTGCTCTCGTCACGACGAGGTGATGAAGCTGTTCTGCCGCACTGATCAGCAGTGTATCTGTTATATCTGCATTATGGACGAACACAAAGGCCACGACACGGTGTCAGCTGCAGCAGAGAGGACTGAGAGGCAGAGAGAGCTGGAGGGGAGTCGACTAAACATCCAGCAGAGAATCCAGGACGGAGAGAAGGAGGTGAAGCTGCTTCAGCAGGAGGTGGAGGCCGTCAATGGCTCTGCTGATAAAGCAGTGGAGGACAGTGAGAAGATGTTCACTGAGCTGATCCGTCTCATGGAGAAAAGAAGCTCTGATGTGAAGCAGCAGGTCAGATCCCAGCAGAAGAGAGAAGTGAGTCGAGTCAAAGAGCTTCAGGAGAAGCTGGAACAGGAGATCTCTGAGCTGAAGAGGAGAGACGCTGAGCTGAAGCTGCTGTCTCACACAGAGGATCACAACCAGTTTCTGCACAGCTACCCCTCACTGTCAGCCCTCAGTGAACCTACACACTCATCCAGCATCAACATCCGTCCCTGAGCTACTTTGAGGACGTGACGGCGGCCCTGTCAGCAGTCAGAGACAAACTACAGGACGTCCTGAGAGAGGAATGGACAAACGTCTCACCGACTGAAGTGGATGTTTTACTGTCAGCAGCAGAGCCCACCACCAGAGCTGGGTTCTTACAATATTCATCGGAAGTCACTCTGGATCCAAACACAGCAGAGACACGGCTGGTATTATCTGAGGGGAGCAGAAAAGCAACACGCATGGGACAACATCAGTCTTATTCTAGTCACCCAGAGAGATTCACTGGATGGTCTCAGGTCCTGAGTAGAGAGAGTCTGACTGGACGTTGTTACTGGGAGGTAGAGTGGAGAGGGGAAAGAGTTTTTGTAGCAGTCGCATACAAGAATATCAGCAGAGCAGGGGATGAAAGTGGATTTGGATTCAATGACAAATCTTGGTCCTTAGATTGTAACCCAAACAGTTATACATTTCGTTACAACAGTATTGAAACTCCCGTCTCAGGTCCTCTGTCCTCCAGAGTAGGAGTGTACCTGGATCACAGAGCAGGTGTTCTGTCCTTCTTCAGCATCGTCTCTGAAACCATGACTCTCCTCCACAGAGTGCAGACCACATTCACTCAGCCGCTACATGCTGGAGTTTGGCTTTGTTATGAAGCCACAGCTGAGTTTTGTAAACTGAAATAGCCTGAAGTCATTTGAGGAACTCTTCTACTTCTTAAACTCACCGTGTGTCCATCATTGTTGCTGAGAGCTGATTGCCCATGTCTTCACTGCACAGAGATCAGCTGTCAATCAAACATGATGGGATGTGCTTTAACATCTTCTCACGTGTTGTTCTGTGTCGTGTTAAATGATCATATAATCATTTAAAACATATAGTCTTATACTCTGATTGCCTTTTACTCTGTTCAATTGTATTTGTAGTCTTGTATGTGTTTAACAGAGACGTGTGTTCATGATTTACACGTCAGGAGGGCAAAGGAAGTAAAAGGTGGATTTGCAAATGGTTAATGACGAGGAGGTTTGATGGTTTAATGATGGGGGTTAGGACCAGTTTCTTTTCATGAATATATATAAGAAAAGCTAACAGGTAGAGTGCCACATGTCTGTATATTTTTTAATGTTGGGGTTTTTCTTGTTAATAAAAGAACTAAAAGGACAAAAGTGAAAATCTCAGTCTTTTGCTTTTTTAAATTATAAATATATATTTAAATTATTTTTCTGAAACAAGTTATTTGCCAGAAGGGTTAAAGGTGGATTGTTAAATGAATAAGGACTTGTTAATGAATCATTTATCAGTTTCTCTTAAAGGAAATCACACAGACGTCAGCAGTCTGCTTCAGGACGTCCTTCTGAAATGTCACATGCATGCACCCTTGATGTGGACCATGTGCTTGATGCTAATTATTTGATTTAGGGGATGGGCTCAATCCTGATCAGAACTTAATTATTACTTTTAAATGATTAGTTAAGATAAGGTTTGAACATAAAGAGTGAGAGTCTGCTTACGTTTTTTGTTTCTTTGAGTATAATGCAGATTAAAGTCTGACCAATGCTAGTGTTTAGTTGGACTCAAGATTCATAGCAAGCTGGACTTTTTACAGTGTAAGAAAGAAGTCAAAGAATACATTTATTGAATCTTTGTCACTGCAGATCTTTGCGATGATGGATGCCAAGGCCAGTCAGGACTGCATCAAGGAGAGAGATGAAGGTAAAGTAGATCCATCATTGTGTTCAGGGGGTCAGTGAGAGCACCATAACAGGTTTCCAGCATTAAGGAAAACATAGGATAACTAGTGTATGAGCATCACTTTGAGTTCAGCTCTACTTCTTCTTGTGGGAGCTGCTGCATGCTGTGTTAGCATGAAAACATGTGTGTCTCCTGTTTGCCCACTGCAGCAGCTGAATCACCCCAATGTGATCAAATACCTGGACTCTTTCATTGAAGACAACGAGCTCAACATCGTTCTGGAGCTGGCGGATGCTGGAGATCTGTCCCAGATGATAAAGGTCAGATCACAGACTCACCTCAGATCAAACAAGAACAGTGACCCTAACTCAACTCATTTTACACGCAGCATCAAAAGTACTGGTTAGATTTGATTACTAGTATTTTATCAAGATTCATTTTCATGATTCTACTCAAAATATGTGAGATGAGAGCAATACTTTGTTTTGGCCTGGTTCCCATATGCTACACATAGCATCTTCAAGTCTTTATATCAATATTCCAATTACTTGTATATAGACTAGTCTTGCACTATTTCTATTATATTCTATTTGTATTACTTGCATTATTGTATCTGTTTTATTGTGTTGCTCTGTTGGAGGAGTCTGTGACCTAAGAGAACTGTAGCTATGCACACATGACAATAAAAGCCTTGCATCTTGAATCTAGCATTGTCACTTTCTATGGACTAACATTGCTTCTTTTTATCTTTAAAGTACTTCAAGAAGAAGAGGGCCTCATCCCAGAGAGAACTATCTGGAAGTATTTTGTGCAGCTCTGCAGCGCCCTGGAGCACATGCACTCACGCAGAGTAATGCACCGTGGTAAGCAGCTACTGACCCATTTACTCACCCTCGTCACATTTCATAAAAGAGTGGTGCAGGAATGAGTCTTCCAACCCGTAAAGGAGGTAGCATTTTAAAGGTCACCTATTGTGCAAAATCCACTTCTTCATGTCTCTTCTACATCAACATGTGTCCCCTCTTCTTCATGTCTCTTCTACATCAACATGTGTCCCCTCTTCTTCATGTCTCTTCTACATCAACATGTGTCCCCTCTTCTTCATGTCTCTTCTACATCAACATGTGTCCCCTCTTCTTCATGTCTCTTCTACATCAACACGTGTCCCCTCTTCTTCATATCTCTTCTACATCAACATGTGTCCCCTCTTCTTCATGTCTCTTCTACATCAACATGTGTCCCCTCTTCTTCATGTCTCTTCTACATCAACATGTGTCCCCTCTGTGTAAAGAGACTCTGAAAGTTTCAGGAACAAAGATTCTCTCTTTTTGTCCTGATCCATTTCTATAAAAACCTGTCTGAAAATGAACTGATCAGATTTTGGCCACTTCATGATGTCATAACGATGTGTTGTCTTGTGTAACCATTAGCCAATCACCAACCAAGGTAACCCCCCCCCCCCCCCCGCACCTTATCACCTGAATCTCCTCCTAGAGCACCATTGAGTTCTTTTTAACCAAATATCTCTCAGAGGGGCGTGGGGAGGGGCTCCTGACCCAGTGTACATTTCTCTACAGCTTGCAATGATTTTATCAGCTTTGCCGTAACATTTCTGTGTGTCTTTGTGAGAGAAATTAGAGCTGTGTGTGTGTGTGTGTGTGTGTGTGTGTGTGTGTGTGTGTGTGTGTGTGTGTGTGTGTGTGTGTGTGTGTGTGTGTGTGTGTGGTGTGGTGTGTGTGTTGTGTGTGTGTGTGTGTGTGTGTGTGTGTGTCAGATATAAAGCCAGCCAACGTGTTCATCACGGCCACAGGTGAGGTGAAGCTGGGTGACCTGGGATTACGACGCTTCTTCAGATCCAAAACCACGGCGGCACACTCCTTAGGTAAGGAACAGACAGAACATGTAAATACAGGACATGCATATACATATTCATATACATGCATTCGATACACAGAATACATGTCTTCTCTGACATCATTACCATAAACAAAAACAACGCACGTGCCTTGTTTGCTACTGTCGACAGACTAACTAACCCCCCAGTGTCAGTAGCCTCTGAATTTCTATCCACCATGCAATGATTTTGCCTTCTTCACTGACAACATTCAGAAAATTAGACAAGCAGTCAGAGCCTCTGCATCAGGTACAGCACATGTGTTGTCCCTATGTCCACCTAATATCAATTCAGACATCATGACACAGTTCCATCAGGTTAATGATAAAAATGTAGAGGACATTATTCAAATTCTGAAATCCTCCTCCTGCTGCCTTGATATTAACAGGATTTTTCAAAGATGTTTTTCCTTGCATGGCCTCAGATCTACTTCATATAGTAAACACATCTCTTCACTCAGGTATTTTTCCAGAGGCCCTGAAAACTGCAGTCATTAAACCACTCTTAAAAAAGAATAATCTAGAGCAGGGGTGGGCAATTATTTTTTCCATGGGGCCACATGAGAAACTGAAAATATTGTGGAGGGCCGGGCCAAAAGGCTGAACTCAATTCTGCATAATATTAATTGTATTTCTTTATAAAAAGCAGTAAATAGCATTGTTTTGACAAGCTGGTAAGAGTATATGTTATAGTTAAGCAATGAAAAAGTGAGGTTGCCTTACAAAAAAATGTCATTTATTAAATCAAATTTCCCAAAACAATGGTAAACAAAATGAACGTTTTTCACCATTTGTGACTCATATTAGTGAACATTTTCAGTCACATTCACTCAAACACATTTTGAGTTTCATTTACTGTTGGAAAGAGGTTCTTAGCATTCTAAAGACATCACAATATTGTCTTTGTACTCCAAATATTAAGCAAGATACATCATATTGAACTGTCACTAAACATCACTGAACTGTGATTTTGAGAAAAAGGCTTCCAAAGAAAGTGTCCCAGTTCACTGCTAGTTGGTGCCTTTACATGCCAACATTTGTAGTCTAACCACCTCATTTGTGTTTTTAAGTTCTCTTTTCTTGTTCAGTGAGAGAAATCTAGTCTCTGCTGGGCTTTAACGAGTGCATCGAAGTCAGGTTGAATGTCTGAGGTGGAGATGCGAAGCACAGCTGACAGATGATCATCAGTGAGAGAGGATCTATACCTGGATTTCGTAAACTTCATAATTGAAAATGTTTGTTCACATATGTAGGTCGAGCCAAAGAGAACCAACATCTTCTGAGCATGTCTCCTCATGTTTGGAAAGTTCTCCTCCTTGAGAGAAGAGTAGAAATCCAGCAGAGATCCTGACTTAAAGTGCTCTGCCAGTACTGCATCAGACTGCAGGTCGATGAGTTCCAGCTGAACATCACTGGGTGCATTATCCACACTGCAGGTAAAGGGAGAGGAAATCAGGTGCATTTCATCCTCGATTTTTCTGAGATCTTCAAATCGCCTTGAAAACTCACCATGCAATGCTCCCAACATGGATGAGTACCTGCGGAGGTGATCAGCTGATGGTGTGACTTCTTTCAGGGTTTGCATGTGAGTGAGATGTTGCTCTCCAGTTGGCTTGAAAGAAACTGCATCTTTGTCATGAAAGCCTTCACCAGGCTGTGCATTTCATGAACAAAAAGGCCCTTGCCTTGCAGTTTGGTGTTCAGTTCATTCATCAGTGCAGTCACATCAACAGCAAATGCAAAATCTGCCATCCAGTCCTCATCTGAGAGCTCTGGGAAGTCTTTGCCTTTCTTCTCACAAAACTCTCGAATCTCTGCTTTCAGGTCCCAAACTCTTTTTAGCACTTTGCCCAGGCTGAGCCATCTGATAGCTGTGTGGTAGCCGATGTCACGATGCTCAGTCTCATGCTCCTCCAAAAGTGCGATAAACTGTCTGTGGTTCAAAGCTCTTGCCCTGATGAAGTTTACTATTTTAGTAACAACATCAATAACATGGTTAATTTTTAGCACTGACTTGCACAACACATGTTGGTGTATAATACAATGCAAAAATACCAGTTTCTGATCCGCGTCGATTTCAGTCACTTTATCTTGCATACGTTTCAAAAGTCCGAATTTTTTCCGGTAAGATTTGGACAACCGTCCGTTGTGACACCTGCCAGTCTGTCCCATTTCAGTCCCAGCGTGTCCATGCACTCGTTTACCTCCGTGAACAGATCGCTCCCTGTCGTCGTCCCTTTCATCGACCGCATTGCTGCCAGCTCCTCCGTAATCTTGAAGTCCGGTGTTATCCCGCGGACGAATACGAGTAACTGGGCTGTGTCGCGGACATCACAGCTCTCGTCCAAAGCCAAGGAGAAAAAGTCGTAACTTGCCACTTCACGTTGCAGCTGAAGCTCCAGATTCCCCGCAATGTCCTCGATCCTTCTAGTCACGGTTCGCCTGGACAGCGGGACTTGCTCAAATGCGGCTTTTTTTTCAGGGCATATTAGTGCTGCAGAGTCCACCAAGCACTCTTTGACAAACTCCCCCTCCGAGAACGGCTTACTGTTTTTAGCGATTTTGTGGGATATCACAAAGCTGGTCTTGGTTGCTGCATCACTGGATGTGTGAAGCTTGGTAAAAAAGCCTTGCTGCTTTTGCAGCTTAGCTAGCAAAGCTTCCGATGTCCGCGCCCTTTCAGCGTCAGTCAAGTTTTTATATTTCTCCGCGTGTTTCGTCTCGTAATGCCGACTCACATTGTACTCCTTAAACACGGCGATCTGCTCCCCGCAAACTAAACACACGGTTTTACCTCCGACTTCAGTAAATAAATACTTAGCAGTCCAATTTTTGTTGAAAACCCTGCATTCAGCATCTACCTTTCTTTTTTTAGCGGACATTTTTTGAGGGCTAAAGTCGTCTTGTGACAAGGATCCAATAATGTGCACGTCTTGATATACGTATTGCGTCATTATGCACGTGAATAAAAAACAACTTCAAAATAAAAGCAATGCAGCTTTAGTCCATGCATGAGGTAAAGTTAGAAAATATGTTTATTTTGTATTTCCAATTAGCCTTACACGGGCCGGTCAGAGTCAACCAAAGGGCCGTATGTGGCCCGGGGGCCGTACAATGCCCAGGTCTGTTTTAGAGAGATCATTTGGATGAATTTTCCATATCTCTGGAACCCATCGGTCGACTTTGATGGTTGACACCTCTTTTTAACCGTTAGAGCCAATAATAATTGAGGGAAGTTCCTAAAATCCATCTAACATGACCCATTGGTAATGAGTGATGCGTAGCCAGAATGCCCAAAACCGGAAGCTGTCATACACTCTGGTAGCTATCATTAGCAGCTAATATGAAAACTCCGTTATTGACATAAAAATTGAATGAGGGATTATCAATAATCATTTCAAAGTGACACAGACACATTGGATTAACCTATGGATTACCTTCAGCAGCGTTTTTATCGTTTTTAATGCCATTGAACACCATTTTTGATCAGAACAACAGCTAAGGTGAGAATATCTCCGTGTTTCCTCCGTGAAGCTACGTGTTGTGATGTCTGTGTTCGCTTCCCGCTCAGTGATGATCCTTATATGTCTGGAATCTGGGGAATCTCAGTTTACCGGGGGCATGGGACTTAACTGGTTAACAAGGTGACAACTCGGGGGGAAATGAGGAAAATGTGGGTCTTATATCAAATGTGTTGAATGAGATGTTTGTATTACTCCTCCTCACCTGAGGGAGTTTCTTATCCTCGTCCGACAGACAATCAATGGCGTTGCTGAACACTTCCTCCACCAGACGCTTCTCTTCATCTGCAACAAATAAAAAATGCATTTGTTAAACATCTTCTCGAAGAAAACATTCTCTCTCACACACACAGTTTGCTGGGCTCACAAGTGCAGCAAAGTTTCACATGTTTTAGAGAGAATATTTCACAATAACAGTAAAGAAAAGTGGCTCGGTTTCTTCAAAAGTCTCAGATATCATTCTTCTTGGCGTGTTCGGTTAATGTGGAACAACTTGGGAGAGGTTTTTAGGGAATTGCTTGCAGGAAAACTGAAACCACGACGAGGTTGAGCAAGAAGATCTGACAATTCTCATTTATTATATTAGATTTTACAGCCACGAAACTGTCACTTGAAATAGTTTTTTATCCACTTTTTGTAAGACTTACAAATATTCATATTGATCAATTAATTCAAATGAGTGGAGCTGAGGTTAAATATTTCCACATGTCTAACCAGCACGTTATTATTGTAATGTAGTGATTTATCATTACTGAGCTGATAGCATTGCACTGTTTGCTGTGGCTGGTTGCTAACTGTGTCTTATGGCGCGTTTCCACTACAGCGCGGAGCACGGTTTAAGAGGGCTGTGACGTCAGCGGCCCGTCTTTGGTTGCGTTTCCACTTGGCCTAGTACCGGCCGGCGGGTCCTAATTCACAGTTTTTCTGGCCTCATAAAATCGTGGGTCTAGGGCCAGAGACAACGAGGCTGAGTCGGGCTGAGTATGCTAAACTAGAGAGAGCATCGCTGGCAAGGGGGCTACAACTACAACAAGATGGACATATTTGACCGTGATTTAATTGTAATACGTAGTGGAGATCGGCTAAGCTAACGCAGTATATGCTCCGACCGTCCACACTCACAACAACGGCCTACAGACATAAATAAAGCAGCGACTGTATTCACCATGACACAGGCAGTCTGTGGTTTGTACTTGTTTCACTTTTGTCTAGTTTCTGAACAGATATGAGGAGCTGTGAGCTCTGAGTGCTAACAGCTAACGGCTGTGTTGTGTTTCTGGGGTTCTCATTGAAGATGACGTCACGGCTCCGCCTACACTGCGTTACTATAGTAACTACCCCAGTTCCTAAACTGTAATGGAAATGCGCCATAAAGTGAGCCGGTCCTAACGAGGCCTAGCCATACCGAGCGGGGCCGAGCGAGGCCATGTAGTGGAAACGCGCCATAAGTCACAGATTTATTCATGAAGCTATTCTGGGAAACCTTCTCCATCATGTTAGTCAGAAACTCCATATTTATTTTTAATTTCAGATGACCTCAGAGTCAATGGGACTTATTCTAATACTTTAATAACAAAGTGAAACCACAGGCAAACACACACATACTGATATACTCCCTGAACATCAGCAGGAGAGGACTCTTTAAAGTAGAGACACTACATACTGATATACACCTGAACATCAACAGGAGAGGACTCTTTAAAGTAGAGACACTACATACTGATATACACCTGAACATCAGCAGGAGAGGACTCTTTAAAGTAGAGACACTACATACTGATATACACACTGAACATCAGCAGGAGAGGACTCTTTAAAGTAGAGACACTACATACTGATATACACCTGAACATCAACAGGACAGGACTCTTTAAAGTAGAGACACTACATACTGATATACACCTGAACATCAGCAGGAGAGGACTCTTTAAAGTAGAGACACTACATACTGATATACACCTGAACATCAGCAGGAGAGGACTCTTTAAAGTAGAGACACTACATACTGATATACACCTGAACATCAGCAGGAGAGGACTCTTTAAAGTAGAGACACTAAATACTGATATACACCTGAACATCAGCAGGAGAGGACTCTTTAAAGTAGAGACACTACATACTGATATACACCTGAACATCAGCAGGAGAGGACTCTTTAAAGTAGAGACACTACATACTGATATACACCTGAACATCAGCAGGAGGGACTCTTTAAAGTAGAGACACTACATACTGATTACACCTGAACATCAGCAGGAGAGGACTCTTTAAAGTAGAGACACTACATACTGATATACACCTGAACATCAGCAGGAGAGGACTCTTTAAAGTAGAGACACTACATACTGATATACACCTGAACATCAGCAGGAGAGGACTCTTTAAAGTAGAGACACTACATACTGATATACACCTGAACATCAGCAGGAGAGGACTCTTTAAAGTAGAGACACTACAGACTGATATACACCTGAACATCAGCAGGAGAGGACTCTTTAAAGTAGAGACACTACATACTGATATACACCTGAACATCAGCAGGAGAGGACTCTTTAAAGTAGAGACACTACAGACTGATATACACCTGAACATCAGCAGGAGAGGACTCTTTAAAGTAGAGACACTATATACTGATATACACCTGAACATCAGCAGGAGAGGACTCTTTAAAGTAGAGACACTATATACTGATATACACCTGAACATCAGCAGGGGAGAGGACTCTTTAAAGTAGAGACTCTACATACTGATATACACCTGAACATCAGCAGGAGAGGACTCTTTAAAGTAGAGACACTATATACTGATATACACCTGAACATCAGCAGAAGAGGACTCTTTAAAGTAGAGACACTACATACTGATATACACCTGAACATCAGCAGGAGAGGACTCTTTAAAGTAGAGACACTACATACTGATATACACCTGAACATCAGCAGGAGAGGACTCTTTAAAGTAGAGACACTATATACTGATATACACCTGAACATCAGCAGAAGAGGACTCTTTAAAGTAGAGACACTACATACTGATATACACCTGAACATCCAGGAGAGGACTCTTTAAAGTAGAGACACTACATACTGATATACACCTGAACATCAGCAGGAGAGGACTCTTTAAAGTAGAGACACTACATACTGATATACACCTGAACATCAGCAGGAAGGACTCTTTAAAGTAGAGACACTACATACTGATATACACCTGAACATCAGCAGGAGAGGACTCTTTAAAGTAGAGACACTACATACTGATATACACCTGAACATCAGCAGAGAGGACTCTTTAAAGTAGAGACACTACATACTGATATACACCTGAACATCAGCAGGAGAGGACTCTTTAAAGTAGAGACACTACATACTGATATACACCTGAACATCAGCAGGAGAGGACTCTTTAAAGTAGAGACACTACATACTGATATACACCTGAACATCAGCAGGAGAGGACTCTTTAAAGTAGAGACACTACATACTGATATACACCTGAACATCAGCAGAGAGGACTCTTTAAAGTAGAGACATCACATACTGATATACACCTGAACATCAGCAGGAGAGGACTCTTTAAAGTAGAGACACTACATACTGATATACACCTGAACATCAGCAGGAGGACTCTTTAAAGTAGAGACTCTACATACTGATATACACCTGAACATCAGCAGGAGAGGACTCTTTAAAGTAGAGACACTATATACTGATATACACCTGAACATCAGCAGAAGAGGACTCTTTAAAGTAGAGACACTACATACTGATATACACCTGAACATCAGCAGGAGAGGACTCTTTAAAGTAGAGACACTACATACTGATATACACCTGAACATCAGCAGGAGAGGACTCTTTAAAGTAGAGACACTACATACGATATACACCTGAACATCAGCAGGAGAGGACTCTTTAAAGTAGAGACACTACATACTGATATACACCTGAACATCAGCAGGAGAGGACTCTTTAAAGTAGAGACACTACATACTGATATACACCTGAACATCAGCAGGAGAGGACTCTTTAAAGTAGAGACACTACACACTGATATCCACCTGAACATCAGCAGGAGAGGACTCTTTAAAGTAGAGACACTACATACTGATATACACCTGAACATCAGCAGGAGAGGACTCTTTAAAGTCGAGACACTACATACTGATATACACCTGAACATCAGCAGGAGGAGGACTCTTTAAAGTAGAGACACTACATACTGATATACACCTGAACATCAGCAGGAGAGGACTCTTTAAAGTAGAGACACTACATACTGATATACACCTGAACATCAGCAGGAGAGGACTCTTTAAAGTAGAGACACTACATACTGATATACACCTGAACATCAGCAGGAGAGGACTCTTTAAAGTAGAGACACTACATACTGATATACACCTGAACATCAGCAGGAGAGGACTCTTTAAAGTAGAGACACTACATACTGATATACACCTGAACATCAGCAGGAGAGGACTCTTTAAAGTAGAGACACTACATACTGATATACACCTGAACATCAGCAGGAGAGGACTCTTTAAAGTAGAGACACTACATACTGATATACACCTGAACATCAGCAGGAGAGGACTCTTTAAAGTAGAGACACTACATACTGATATACACCTGAACATCAGCAGGAGAGGACTCTTTAAAGTAGAGACACTACATACTGATATACACCTGAACATCAGCAGGAGAGAACTCTTTAAAGTAGAGACACTACATACTGATATACACCTGAACATCAGCAGGAGAGGACTCTTTAAAGTAGAGACATTACATACTGATATACACCTGAACATCAGCAGGAGAGGACTCTTTAAAGTAGAGACACTACATACTGATATACACCTGAACATCAGCAGGAGAGGACTCTTTAAAGTAGAGACACTACATACTGATATACACCTGAACATCAGCAGGAGAGGACTCTTTAAGTAGAGACACTACATACTGATATACACCTGAACATCAGCAGGAGAGGACTCTTTAAAGTAGAGACACTACATACTGATATACACCTGAACATCAGCAGGAGAGGACTCTTTAAAGTAGAGACACTACATACTGATATACACCTGAACATCAGCAGGAGAGGACTCTTTAAAGTAGAGCACTACATACTGATATACACCTGAACATCAGCAGGAGAGGACTCTTTAAAGTAGAGACACTACATACTGATATACACCTGAACATCAGCAGGAGAGGACTCTTTAAAGTAGAGACATCACATACTGATATACACCTGAACATCAGCAGGAAGGACTCTTTAAAGTAGAGACACTACATACTGATATACACCTGAACATCAGCAGGAGAGGACTCTTTAAAGTAGAGACTCTACATACTGATATACACCTGAACATCAGCAGGAGAGGACTCTTAAAAGTAGAGACACTACTACTGATATACACCTGAACCTCAACAGGAGAGGATTCTTTAAAGTAGAGACACTACATACTGATATACACCTGAACATCAACAGGAGAGGACTCTTTAAAGTAGAGACACTACATACTGATATACACCTGAACATCAGAATGTCCTCTTTAAGATCTCCATCCCCATAATGACGCGCTGTTGCTATGGTGCACATGACAAATATAACCTTTAAAATCATCCACTTCAACATTTTTCCTCGATAAAGTGAAGTTTTTTCAAGTCAAATTAAATCATCCGACTGCCATCCCTTTTCTAGGAAAACCAGTCTTTTTAGGCAAATTCTCAAAACACATGAAACTGATGGAAATGAGATATTATCTTTGGCCGTTTGTATGTTTAGTTTTTCTAATGAACTACTTGGCACGCTGACAGAAACAGGCTTTCAGTTTTGGAAAGCGCTCGGTATTAAAAAAACAAACTTGTGCAACAATTGTGCAGAAGTTTGTCTTTTCATGAAGAACCTCTACTCAGTAAGATGCGTTCATGCTCTCACTCTTTGCGCAGGGATTTCTCAGCTTCATTTGCCAACATTTGCATATTTTAGTCGGCAGTTTCGCTTTCCCCATTTCTAAAACTCCCATAATCCATTTGTCACAAAAAATGTATTTATTTGGTGCTTCCGAGCGCAAAGAACCAGTTTTAATTTAAATGGAGATGTGACTATTGTTACATTTGCTGATATGAGTACATATTAAAACCCAAAAGTTGAAAAATGCATTGAAAAACAGTACACAAAAAATGTATGTACTAGGGCTAATTAATGTTGGTCTCATTTATTTGTATTTATCATATTTATATATGTTTAGTAGCTTGTGGAAGTGCGCTCCAAAATATTTGTTAATCTTGTTTATTGGTATTTATTATTTTGATATTATTTATTTAAAGTTTTTCAGTTGAATTATACGTTCAGGGTAATCAACAGTTAAAAATACTGTTCAAATTATTATTTGTATTTGTTTTAAAGTTCAATAAATGGATTTTTTGAATAATTGTATTTAATAATCGTGATATCAATTATTGACCCAAATAATCGTGATTATGATTTTTGCCATAATCGCACAGCCCTAGTATGTACTCAACTACTTTTGACAAAATGACCACAATAAATAGTATGTTCTGTCAGAATGGTGAGTAGGAATAGAAAAGGGGCTGTTTAATTAATATTTGCTTTTCTATTAAATTGCTGATTATTTTCTCTATTTATTGGGAAATAGCCGTTTTTCCAAAATGTTCTTACATTTTTAAGACTGTTATAATTTTCAATTTCAAAAGTCCAAATGACTACTTCAAGTGTCTTCCTGTTAACAAACAATACAACTCCCAAAAGAGCATTAGGTGTATCAACACAGTAAAAGAAAAGCATCAAATTATCATATTGGAGAAGCTGCACTGGAAGCAGAGATCTTGTAAATAGGTTCCAGGTTGTTGTGTTATGTTAATAACTATGTTTCCTGTAACAAAACAGTTACTCTATGGGCTTTTATTTTGAAAAGCAATCCTCAATTTAAGCTTCTAGTAACTATACTGTTAATGTATGAGGCTTTTGTTTTGAAAAGCAAGCCTCAACTAGAGCTTCTTGTAACAAACAGTTACTCTACGGGGCCTTTATTTTGAAAAGCAAGCCTAAAACTATGTTTCCTGTAACAAAACAGTTACTCTATGGGGCTTTTATTTTGAAAAGCAATCCTCAATTTAAGCTTCTAGTAACTATACTGTTAATGTATGAGGCTTTTGTTTTGAAAAGCAAGCCTCAACTAGAGCTTCTTGTAACAAACAGTTACTCTACGGGGCCTTTATTTTGAAAAGCAAGCCTAAAACTATGTTTCCTGTAACAAAACAGTTACTCTATGGGGCTTTTATTTTGAAAAGCAATCCTCAATTTAAGCTTCTAGTAACTATACTGTTAATGTATGAGGCTTTTGTTTTGAAAAGCAAGCCTCAACTAGAGCTTCTTGTAACAAACAGTTACTCTATGGGCCTTTATTTTGAAAAGCAAGCCTAAAACTATGTTTCCTGTAACAAAACAGTTACTCTATGGGGCTTTTATTTTGAAAAGCAATCCTCAATTTAAGCTTCTAGTAACTATACTGTTAATGTATGAGGCTTTTGTTTTGAAAAGCAAGCCTCAACTAGAGCTTCTGTAACAAACAGTTACTCTACGGGGCCTTTATTTTAAAAAGCAAGCCTAAAACTATGTTTCCTGTAACAAAACAGTTACTCTACGGGGCCTTTATTTTGAAAAGCAAGCCTAAAACTATGTTTCCTGTAAAAAAACAGTTACTCTATGGGGCTTTTACTTTGAAAAAAAAGCCTGTTTTGTACATACGTCTAAATGAATGCAGCCATGTTGTGGTAAAGGGGCTTCAGATAGCTTCCTGTGGTTGGACTCTGCACCTCGTTGTTCCAATGATAATAAACAAACATTTGCATAAAGCATATTTGTCCACTCATATGTTGATAAGAGTATTAACAACTTGGAAAATATTCCTACATTTAGAACAGATAAGAATTGTGCGATTCATTTGCGATTAACTATGGACATCATGCGATTACATATTTTAATCGACTGACAGCCCTAATATATATATTTGATTTGATAAAATGTATTAATATTATTATTGAAAACCTGTGTACAGCATTGCAGCACACACACACACTCACCTGTGTTAAAGTTAAGCACACCTGTATGTAGAATGGCCTTGTGAACACACACACACACTCACCTGTGTTAAAGTCGAGCTTGGCCACCTGCAGAGCGTACGCCTCGCACTCCTTTTTGCTGAAACTGAAGATGATGACAGGCTGGAAGTTCCTCTCCATGATCATCTTCACGATTTTAAAAACGCTGGACGGACCTGAGGAAACCAGACATGGGAGTATTAATTAATTAAGATGTACATTGGATTTTATAATAGTATTAAAGCCTTATTTTCATAGAGGTTTTCAGACACAGGATGCAGCTTAAAGTGCTTTGGAAGTCCGTCAGACAACACAAGACAAACTGAAAATATGACATTTAATTCAAAAGTCAGAGTCCAAAAACAAATTAGCACACATGCAGCAGTTGGACTTGATAAATACATGATGCTATATATGAGAGTAACACATGCGTCACTTCTGGGCAAAATGTACGGCTCCGCCCACTTTTGGGAAAAACAGTCAATTCGAATTCTGAAGTTTTTGCCAATCCGATCAGAAATGTAAGAAAACCGTGGATTTTCTGATCTTCAAAGAGCCCGGTTACGATGGCCAGTCAGGCAAACTATTACATTAAATCATTAGAAATCGACGATTGGGCTCGATATATGGTTCAATATATCAGTAGGCGATTGATGTCCATAGATGAGAGTAACATCTACGTCACTTTACGGCCCCGCCCACTTTTGGGAAACCAACGCTGTTGCCCGATCGTCGATTTCCAATAATTTAAAGTGGACCTATCATGCTATATTTGAATAATATAGTGTAGGACCATATCTATATAAGGCATATTTATACTTTTGTTTATTCAAAATACCAAACAGATCATGCATTTTAGCCATGCCTCATTTCGCTCAATTTGACAATTTCTAGCTCTTGGCAGATTCAGTGAGAACAGCACCACCTACAGGCCTGGCATATGTACTACAGCGTCTCCAGCGCTTTAGAACGGCAATGGCCGTGGCTGTCTCCTCCTGATTGGTGGAGTTGGCCCAATAGCCGTAGCGCCACCGTCCTGACGTCAGGACAGTGTTCAAATCTGGATCAGTTTTTATCAGATCCGTTGCAGCCCCTTTTTTAGAGATTTGGGTATGGAGGAAAATAGAGAGGGTTGTGTTTTCTGACACTTGGTGAGTTCCCTGGAACACCGGGGACACATATTCATGTAGAAAGACGTACAAAAGTGCATTTTGCATGATAGGTCCCCTTTAATGTAATAGTTTGCCTGACTGGCCATCGTAACCGGGCTCTTTGAAGATCCACAAATCCACGGTTTTCTTACATTTCTGATCGGATTGGAAAAAACTTCAGAATTTGTATCGACCGCCATTCAAATGACAGCGTTGTTTTCCCCCAAAAGTGGGCGTAATTTTCGCCCGGGAGTGACGCATGTGTTACTCTCATCTATAGCTGTTGTGGAGGATATCATGAAGCCTTGTTCCGATACCAAAAACTAGAGCGTAGTTATTATATAATTTTATATATATAATAAGTAGTTTTATGCTTTTATTTTGAAGGCATCTTTGGGCAGCTGTAGTAATTGTATATATTGAGACCTGTATGGCATGTTTTTTTTTTCAGGGAACGATTTAGGAAATGGTCGAATGTATTTTGGTGAAATGGCCTTAATTTTAAGTTAATTCCTGTTTACTTTTCTACGATCTTAGCCGCTACAGTACTTATTCAGCTGCCGTTTAAAAACTTCGAGTGCCTTTTATAATATTTCTTAGTGGTCGATAAAAAGCTGCTTCCCCAATTTCATTGTCAGTGAGTTTAAGGCTATTTAAAAAGGGTAAATTGTGACAAGAGTATTTTCTTTTTAAACGTACCTCTGGTGCCTCCTTTCCGTCTCGGGTCCCACTTTCCTCCTCCACTTCCCCCAGAATCCCCGGCGTCTCTCAGCACCTGCATGGCCGTGTTGAAGTTATCCTCTCTGAAGTCTCCCTGAGGAAAGAAAACATGCAGATATTCAACAAATAAGAAATGAGACTAGTCTGTTTTGTATAGCATTAAGATAAATACATTATCAAGCGATGGGCCCCTGTAATGCATCTTGCACTTGTATTCTCTTTCCATCATTATTTATTTACTTAAGTACATTTTTCTGGTATCAGTACTTTACTCCACTGACGACTTTTTACTTGACTTCTTACATGTTGAACCCAAATACCTGTACTTTCTACTTCTTACATGTTGAACACAAATACCTGTACTTTCTACTTCTTACATGTTGAACCCAAATACCTGTACTTTCTACTTCTTACATTTTGAACCCAAATACCTGTACTTTCTACTTCTTACATGTTGAACACAAATACCTGTACTTTCTACTTTACATGTTGAACACAAATACCTGTACTTTCTACTTCTTACATGTTGAACACAAATACCTGTACTTTCTACTTCTTACATGTTGAACACAAATACCTGTACTTTCTACTTCTTACATGTTGAACACAAATACCTGTACTTTCTACTTCTTACATGTTGAACTCAAATACCTGTACTTTCTACTTCTTACATGTTGAACACAAATACCTGTACTTTCTACTTCTTACATGTTGAACCCAAATACCTGTACTTTCTACTTCTTACTTGTTGAACACAAATACCTGTACTTTCTACTTCTTACATGTTGAACACAAATACCTGTACTTTCTACTTCTTACATGTTGAACACAAATACCTGTACTTTCTACTTCTTACATGTTGAACACAAATACCTGTACTTTCTACTTCTTACATGTTGAACTCAAATACCTGTACTTTCTACTTCTTACATGTTGAACAAATACCTGTACTTTCTACTTCTTACATGTTGAACCCAAATACCTGTACTTTCTACTTCTTACATGTTGAACACAAATACCTGTACTTTCTACTTCTTACATGTTGAACACAAATACCTGTACTTTCTACTTCTTACATGTTGAACACAAATACCTGTACTTTCTACTTCTTACATGTTGAACACAAATACCTGTACTTTCTACTTCTTACATTTTGAATACAAATACCTGTACTTTCTACTTCTCACATGTTGAACACAAATACCTGTACTTTCTACTTCTTACATGTTGAACACAAATACCTGTACTTTCTACTTCTTACATGTTGAACTCAAATACCTGTACTTTCTACTTCTTACATGTTGAACACAAATACCTGTACTTTCTACTTTCACATGTTGAACACAAATACCTGTACTTTCTACTTCTTACATGTTGAACACAAATACCTGTACTTTCTACTTCTCACATGTTGAACTCAAATACCTGTACTTTCTACTTCTTACATGTTGAATACAAATACCTGTACTTTCTACTTCTCACATGTTGAACCCAAATACCTGTACTTTCTACTTCTTACATGTTGAACACAAATACCTGTACTTTCTACTTCTTACATGTTGAACTCAAATACCTGTACTTTCTACTTCTTACATGTTGAACACAAATACCTGTACTTTCTACTTCTACATGTTGAACACAAATACCTGTACTTTCTACTTTCACATTTGAACTCAAATACCTGTACTTTCTACTTCTTACATTTTGAACTCAAATACCTGTACTTTCTACTTCTTACATTTGAACACAAATACCTGTACTTTCTACTTCTTACATTTGAACCAAATACCTGTACTTTCTACTTCTTACATGTTGAACAAATACCTGTACTTTCTACTTCTTACATGTTGAACACAAATACCTGTACTTTCTACTTCTCACATGTTGAACACAAATACCTGTACTTTCTACTTCTTACATGTTGAACACAAATACCTGTACTTTCTACTTCTTACATGTTGAACAATACCTGTACTTTCTACTTCTTACATGTTGACCCAAATACCTGTACTTTCTACTTCTTACATGGTGAACACAAATACCTGTACTTTCTACTTCTTACATGTGAACCCAAATACCTGTACTTTCTACTTCTTACATGTTGAACCCAAATACCTGTACTTTCTACTTCTTACATGTTGAACACAAATACCTGTACTTTCTACTTCTTACATGTTGAACCCAAATACCTGTACTTTCTACTTCTTACATGTTGAACCAAATACCTGAACTTTCTACTTCTTACATGTTGAACACAAATACCTGTACTTTCTATCTTACATGTTGAACACAAATACCTGTACTTTCTACTTCTTACATGTTGAACACAAATACCTGTACTTTCTACTTCTTACATGTTGAACTCAAATACCTGTACTTTCTACTTCTTACATGTTGAACCCAAATACCTGTACTTTCTACTTCTTACATGTTGAACCAAATACCTGTACTTTCTACTTCTCACATTTCCCAAACAGGCTGGTTCCTTTAGTTTGAATGTGTGTTTGGTGGCGTGATCATTATTATTTAGAGTCATTGCGTGCCTATTGATTTGAACACGATCCGTGTATCCATCATTTCCTGGTCTTCTCTAAAGAAGAGGGACCAATGAAAACGTTGTCATGTTGCCGTTGTTCAGCATGGAAACATTCATTAGCTAACAATGACATTATTGTTCTATTAATATAAAGGGAGGTCAGGTACTCTTTAAAACAGCTGCTAGTTACGGGTACTTTTTACTGAAGTACATTTCAAAGCCCTCTTTACTTTTACTTGAGTAAGAAGTTTAGTCAGTACTTCTACTTTACCAGAGTATTTTTAAACACGAGTATCTGTACTTCTACTTGAGGAAAGGAAGTGTGTACTTTTACCCTCTCTGTTAATGAACTAAGTGTCTCTTTAAATACTCAGGTGTCCTTACGTTCTCATCAACAACCAGGTGGAGTCCGTCGCCCCCTGATGGGAAGATGTAGTGCTGCAGAGGAGTGGGACGGTACTCAGTGTACACGACATGGCATGGCTACAGGAAACAGAAACAAGGCATTAATTATGTTAAAAAAAGGTGATTAAAACACAGAAATGTCCTCCTGATCCTTTTATAGAGACCAGTGTTCATTTTGGCAGCCATTTTAGATTTAGTCTTAGTCTTTAGACGAAAATGGTTATTAGTTTTAGTCACATTTCAGTCCTTTTTATCCTAGTTGTAGTCGATGAAAAATCATTACATTTGAGTCAACTTTTAGTCAAAAATGTTTTCTCTCTAAACTAATTCAGTTATAGTTTAAACACAGGTATCTGAAATTTAAATCAAGGTGACGGTATCAAGTGTTGAAATTCGTAAAACCACATTTCAACAAAGAGTGACGTGTGCAGATTCCCAACTAATTCAACCAATGACAGGGATGCATTTTGACGGACAATTGGGGGGAAATATCCTGCATTTTGAATGTCCGATAGTCCACCATTAACACTTTAGTCCCGTCTCAAAAACAAAATATACATTCCGTCTTAGTTTTTATTATCAAGAACCTATCGTCATCGTCTCAGTCGTGTACAAAAGGTCGTTGACGAACATTTTTCCGTCATAGTTTTCGTTGACGAAATGAACACTGATATAGACCAGTGTTGCTCAAAAGTGTGGTGTGCAAACCACTGGTGGTCCGTGAGTATATTAGTAAATTTCCCATTTGAAATAAATAAATTACAAGTTAAAAGTGTTTCTCAAATTGTTTAAAAATGACTAGTATAGGTGGCAACAGACACACAGTCAATGAGTGCGTAAACAACGCAATAAACCGTATTTAATTTAGTCTTAATTTACATTATTTCATATTCTGTTCTTGAATGAAAGCGTTTGAGAAACACGGATATAGATGGATAAATGTTACCTCCTTATATCGAGAGGGACGTTATGATGATATAACATGTGCTCGTTAAGCATCACACCTGCTTGTGAAGGTGGCAAATCCACTCTGCAAACTGCTTGGCGTTGGGGATGGTGGCCGACAAGAAGACGTAATGCACGTTATCAGGAAGAAGAATGATGGTTTCCTCCCAGACAACACCACGCTCTGAAACACACAGAAAGCAGAAGAAGAAGAATTCGTGAATTTATTTACTTTTTAAAGCAGCGGTGGGGAACCTTTTTCCTCTCAAGCGCCATTTCAATTTCCACAACATCCTCCGAGGGCCGTACAAATTGCAGACACTCATAGCAGGTACCTTGAATTCCAGGAATTGGCTGGCTTTACACCCACGGCCCTATCAGAAACGTTGCTATCAGAAACAATGCCCGACTGTTTTGGACGTAATATGGTCGGTGTTTACATTAGCATCGCTAACACTCAGAGCTAACCTGTACTGGAGAGCATGTGTGTGAAGAAGCAGGAAATAAAAAGGAACTCACCTTGTGGTATAACCGGCAAGAGAGAAAGCCTTTGAGCTCCATACTGTTTCAGAAAGAATCCTTGATAATCCATGATATGGCGTTTCATCACGGCAGCATTTAGTTTAGACAGTAGCTGCCGGGTCCCGCATGAGCTCAGACCCCTCCTTTTTAAAGCTTAATACCCCAAATCAGCATTTTGAAACAGGAAGTGAAATAGAGGGATATGAGGCATGGCTAGAATGGGTGATCTGTTAGGTATTTTGAGCAAAACACTTCATAGACATGTTTTTTATATATTTTTATATATCTGAGACCTATGCTATTGCCTACAAATAGCATGATAGGTGACCTTTAAACAATAGCTTGCGTTGTTCGGCCCGACGCGAAGTGGAGGGTCGATATTAGACAGAGGGTCGATATTAGTCATATTAGACAGACAGCGTTGATCGATTATTTGGCTATTATTATTTGACAGTTGCATAGAAATCTCTCAACTTGTTATTGAGCTGCTGTTTTATCGACGTCTGAAAGTCTATGAGCAGCTTCATCCTGACACCAGTCTTCAAAGCACTCAACTGCCCATTTAGTTTGCTTCACGGTGTTCTGTTAGTTTAGTTTTCTTTCCAGTTGGTCTACCTGCTCTTCTCTCTCGACTAACTTTTTTCACCATCCTCCCGGAACCGTCCCGAAATACAATCTAAGCCGTCCCGAAATTAATGTGGACCGTCCCGAAATACAATCCAAGACGTCCCGAAATTAATGTGGACCGTCCCGAAATACAATCTAAGCCGTCCCGAAATTAATGTGGACCGTCCCGAAATACAATCTAAGCCGTCCCGAAATTAATGTGGACCGTCCCGAAATACAATCTAAGCCGTCCCGAAATTAATGTGGACCGTCCCGAAATACAATCTAAGCCGTCCCGAAATTAATGTGGACCGTCCCGAAATACAATCTAAGCCGTCCCGAAATTAATGTGGACCGTCCCGAAATACAATCTAAGCGCCCCGAAATTAATGTGGACCGTCCCGAAATACAATCTAAGCCGCCCCGAAATTAATGTGGACCGTCCCGAAATACAATCTAAGCCGCCCCGAAATTAATGTGGACCGTCCCGAAATACAATCTAAGCCGTCCCGAAATTAATGTGGACCGTCCCGAAATACAATCTAAGCCGTCCCGAAATTAATGTGGACCGTCCCGAAATACAATCTAAGCCGTCCCGAAATTAATGTGGACCGTCCCGAAATACAATCTAAGCCGCCCCGAAATTAATGTGGACCGTCCCGAAATACAATCTAAGCCGTCCCGAAATTAATGTGGACCGTCCCGAAATACAATCTAAGCCGTCCCGAAATTAATGTGGACCGTCCCGAAATACAATCTAAGCCGTCCCGAAATACAATCTAAGCCGTCCCGAAATTAATGTGGACCGTCCCGAATTTAAAATATTAGTTTTTCTACATGATCATTAGTTAAAATCATTCAAAGTGACCTTTAACATAAATAAAACATCATACAAATCATTAGATGATAATTCATCAACCTTTTATTTGAGTCAATCAGTCAAACACGTAACCAAAGGCCAAATATATTTTAAAAAAAACACACAAGCGAGAAAGTTACTATTAATTAATATTAATATTGAATCCAATCAAGTTCCATCCAATTATCAAAACAATGCAACACTCTGTCCTGAAGACAGAACCCAGAGTAACCACTAACCAGGATGACAGTCTGTAACACAGTCAGGAGACCTTTACAAACTGCCCCGCCCCCTCGCACACAGGAGAGAGCTCTCTCGTCTGGATTGGAAAGATCGAAAATAAGATCGAAAATACATCATAGACGCATTTTGTAGTCTTATTGCATATTAGAAACGGAGTTGGCGAAACTAAAACTGCAATATAATGTTCATGTAGCAATAATACATATGACATGTTTTAAATGTCTCCAGTACCGATAAAAAGACCACTGTTGGTACCACTGTCTTTATTAATTCCGGCCCGGGGCCCGTTTAATACCGGGGCTCGGTACCCATCCCTACATGGGGAGAGGCGCAGCATATTGCTTAGGACTAAATGCGATGGAGAGTTCTCATCTCAGCTGCAATGACGTGTCTGGAAACCCCCTCTAGGGTGCCCCATGCATAGCAGGCCGTCAAAAAGCTGCTTCATAAGTTAAGTTTCGTTTCTCCGCACCAGGGGAAACAAATGGTAGTTACATCACAGCTGTAGCTACGTACTGTGTGTGTGTGTGTGTGTGTGTATTTCGCGGGTTGCTAAATGCTTTGTGTGTGTTTATGTTGACAAGGAGGTTTAATAACCGTGTGCTACACAAAACGTGCAGTCAGTTCATTTTCATCGCCGTTCGTAGTAGAGTTAGCAGGGTATTTTTATTTTAACTCTCGTCCCAAAAATTTATTTGTATCCTCCCCGACCCGATTTTTTTGCTCACTCCACTCCTCCATAGTGAGGCCACCCCGGAGGTCGAAGTTAACCTTAAATGTTTCCATCTTAAGCTTTGTTAGTTAGTTTCGTAACGGTCGTAATGTAACAGTTTTCTCAGACGCGGAGGGATACTGACATGTTGTGAAAAGTAACTACAATTCTACCCTGTGATATACACTCATTATATCACGGCTAAGAACAATCAGATTGCTTGATTTGCTTGATCCGTTTTATAATCTCAAATAACTCCTAATGAACTGCAGGCGTGTATCCTGTCCTCACCTAAGTCTCTCATGTAGTGGATCTCATCAAAAACGACCCAGGCAACTTCCTCATGATCTCAGAGCTCGGTACAGCATGCTCCTGAGGATCTGGGAGAAATCAAACATTCTTTATGTCAGAAAACCTCTCAGTGATGCACATTTCCAAACTCTATTCAACTACTTTTGACAAGATTACCACAATAAATATCGTACTCTGATTTTTTTAGCTGAATAGAGTGAGTTGTTTCAATATACAGTGGAGGAACTAAGTATTTTATCCCGTGCAGATTTTGTAAGTTTACCCACGAACAAAGGAATGAACAGCCTGTCATTGTAATGGCTATTAATTTGCTCTATTTATTGATTCAAAAGGTTTAGGAAATTGTCTTAAAAATGTAAGAAAATTGTGAAAAATGTCTGTTATAATTTAAATAAAGGTGATATTTTGTCAATGTATTAACGACTCCACTTCCTCTCACCTCTGTGGTCATGACGAGGCAGGAGGCGTGGGGTTGATGGTGGTGACGTCTCCCGTCATCAGACCAACATCCTGGAACTCCTCGTACATTTCTCTGTATTTCTGGTTAGAGAGAGCTTTGATGGGGCTGGTGAAGATCACCCTCTGTTTCTCTCTGAGCGCCAGGGCAATGGCGTATCTGCAAGAAGAGGAAAGAAGAGATGGGTTAACTGAAATGTATTTATTTAGGAAAAACCCATGGGAAGAAACAGCAAGACAGTAAAAAGAAAAACAACAGAGAACCAATCACAACCAGGGATGCAAACTCATCAGGTATGGAAAAGGTGACAAGGTCCGAGCCCCCCGACCCCACGGAATATCGGCTTTAAAATGAGGAATAACAGGATTTTAGCAGTCAGAACAACTAAAGCAGTTAATAATAACAGAAACGCCAAAGAGTCACATCTAATAATAGAAATTATAAGCATTTATTTTAATTGTGTAGCAGTCAGTTTATAATTTTGGCAGCACTGTTGAGCATTTTGAAAATGTATTTTCATGCCTCTGTGCAAGGCTGTCTTTCTATCTTTATAGCCAGTGGTGTAAAGTAACTAAGTTCATAAACTCAACAAGTACTATACTTGGGTACAATTTTGAGATACTTGTACTTTATTTAAGTATTTCAATGTTTGCTACTTTGTTCTTCTTCTCCTCTACAGTTCAGAGGTAAATGGTGTACTTTTCCTCCACTACATGTATTTAATACCTTTAGTTACTTACAGATGTGGATGAATGATGTGAAATATAATCAAGTGTTAAATCAGACTTTAGTTCCACCTGGAGTAAATTCACAAGCTACCCTGCAGTATACAAAGTCATTCAAACTAGCTGCACCTTTACCAGCTTTGAGAACACTTTCATGATCAATCATTATAAAACATATCATATATATTATTCTGAAATGGACCAATCTGCACAATGACTACTTTTACTGTCGCTACTTTAACTATATTTTGATGATAATACTTTTCTACTTTTACTTGAGGAACATTTTGAATGCAGGACTTTTACTGTAACAGAGTATTCCTACACTCTGGTACTTCTACTTTTACTCAAGTACAAGATCTGAGTACTTATACTTTTACTCAAGTACAAGATCTGAGTACTTCTACTTTTACTCAAGTACAAGATCTGAGTACTTCTACTTGTACTCAAGTACAAGATCTGAGTACTTCTACTTTTACTCAAGTACAAGATCTGAGTGCTTCTACTTTTACTCAAGTACAAGATACTTATACCACCTCCGTTTATAGGCTATGAAAGAAACTATTTGAAAACGAAGGCTAAAGCTAACGTTAGCAGATAGTGACAATGTATGCTAGTTAGCTAGCTCAACGATTCATTAAATAATATTGCGACAGAAACACTTTTCAGTGCACATCACGCTCTGCCGCTCAGGTCAGGGAGCTCTGCTCTGAACACCCCGTTCTAACCAGCGGTCCAGTCTGTGACCGCACAGTTAATATTAACGAACGCACCGTAGGTAATGTAGCTGCTGAAGCTAGACCCTCATCCCGGAGCAGCAGAGCCTTATTATACATCCATGAGCAGAGCTGACAGGCAGGAAGACTGTGCTCGCGCTTCATTATAATATATAAAAAAAGAACACCATGCGTGTCATGATGGCACATAACAGCTCGCGGCCGCAGATTACTCCGGGTCCCAGACCCCCCCCATACCCCAAAAATATTTTTATTGCAGATCTACATGAATCACACAAACGACCTATTTTGGAATCAAAACGGCGAATTTCGCCGAAAGGTGACAAGTTTGCATCCCTGCACAGCACAACTAGAATCAAGTTTATTGCCAGGTACGTTTACACATACAAGGAATTTGCAATATAAAAAATAAGTTGCAAAGTAGGTCCATAAAAAAAGGAATGTATAAGGATAATAAATAAGCATTTTTAAGAAACATATTTGTGACCTGCTCCATCGAAATCAGTCGCATTGACCCGAAGACACATTTTGAGTTGTATACACTGTTGGAAAGAGGAGATAGCTTTCTAATGATATCAGGATTGTTGTTGTTGTTCTCCAAATATTAAGCAAAATATGTCACATTATATAATGACTGTTACAGAGTCATCATTTTGAGAAAAAGGCCTTCAAAGTTTCCTCTTCTCTGGAATCCATCGATCTGATTGGTTATTAGCAAATGATCAAAATACTACGGAGGAAGATATTTCCGTTTGGAGTACTGGTCTGGGGGAAGCCCGCGAGTGTGTGTGTGTGTGTGTGTGTGTGTTTGTGTATTTTTGCGTTTATGTGTATTGTGTTTGTTTCCCGGGGAAAACACTCACAAGAAACACCGGCTGTTAATGTAACGTACTCCGTTCTCCGCTTGTAATTATGCCGTTACAAGCTTCAAAGTTGTATTTATCATCTGAATTTGCCGAAACAAGTTTAATATTCTGAAAGCCAAGACTTTGTTTAATTGAAATCAGATGAAAACAACTGTAACGGACCCTGCCGTGTTATCTGTGATTACTATACGCCTTACATTCAGAATTTCAGCCGGAGGGAGGGGGGCGGCGCTGTGGAACAGCAGAGCGCGAGTGAGAGCTGTCATCTTCCCTTTACAAGCTTCAAACATGTATTTATCGTGAGATTTTGGAAATAAAAGTTTCATATTCTGAAAGCCAAGACTTTGATTATTTAAAATCAAACAAAACACCCGAACCCCGAAAAAATTGTTTTTTACGCAAATCCACGTTTATTTTGAAATTAGCCGTTGAGACTTCCGACTGATTTCAATAGAGCGGGTCATATTTAGCATTAAAAAAGGATGCTAAAGACAATAATTTACACTAAATTGAACTATACAAATAACCTTAAAACACACACTTGGACGTAACCACCATATGGACACAGAGAAGCCATGAACACATACATTTGCCCAGCAATAAAAAAAACCTGAGCAAAATAAGCCAATAAAGTCTGAAAGATAGTGCCGTATGCTTCCTGGAAAAATGCGTTCCTCTGCTGCAGCTGCTTATACTTGCAAGTGTGGAAGTAACATCTAGTGTCCTTACTGTAACACGGTAATATTGTTTATTTCTGCAAGCCCTAATACACACATTGATATGCACTTCAGAGTTCCCGTTAGCCGGTAATTACCGGACTATGACCGGTAAAATATGCTGAAGACCGGCAAATCTAAATCTCTCCGGTCAAAATGTCCGGTCAAAATATTTCCCCTTAGCGCAATACCGCATCAGTTGCACCACTTATGTGACAGACAAGAAGAGTATGTGACAGACAAGAAGAGTATGTGACAGACAAGAAGAGTATGTGACAGACAAGAAGAAGAAGAGTATGTGACAGACAAGAAGAGTATGTGACAGACAAGAAGAGTATGTGACAGACAAGAAGAGTATGTGACAGACAAGAAGAGTATGTGACAGACAAAGAGTATGTGACAGACAAGAAGAGTATGTGACAGACAAGAAGAGTATGTGACAGACAAGAAGAGTATGTGACAGACAAGAAGAGTATGTGACAGACAAGAAGAGTATGTGACAGACAAGAAGAGTATGTGACAGACAAGAAGAGTATGTGACAGACAAGAAAGTATGTGACAGACAAGAAAGTATGTGACAGACAAGAAGAGTATGTGACAGACAAGAAGAGTATGTGACAGACAAGAAGAGTATGTGACAGACAAGAAGAGTATGTGACAGACAAGAAGAGTATGTGACAGACAAGAAGAGTATGTGACAGACAAGAAGAGTATGTGACAGACAAGAAGAGTATGTGACAGACAAGAAGAGTATGTGACAGACAAGAAGAGTATGTGACAGACAAGAAGAGTATGTGACAGACAAGAAGAGTATGTGACAGACAAGAAGAGTATGTGACAGACAAGAAGAGTATGTGACAGACAAGAAGAGTATGTGACAGACAAGAAGAGTATGTGACAGACAAGAAGAGTATGTGACAGACAAGAAGAGTATGTGACAGACAAGAAGAGTATGTGACAGACAAGAAGAGTATGTGACAGACAAGAAGAGTATGTGACAGACAAGAAGAGTATGTGACAGACAAGAAGAGTATGTGACAGACAAGAAGAGTATGTGACAGACAAGAAGAGTATGTGACAGACAAGAAGAGTATGTGACAGACAAGAATAGTCAATTCTAATGTCTAACACTTAATGTGGAGAAAGAGATGTCCTGTATGGGTTGATTGTGCGTTGATCTGTTGGTAATGCCTCGGGGTTCCGGTGGGCATGTAAACAAATGCATAATGCTGCGCTATACTTTGTGGCCTCACCCGGTTGCATAGCGACGCTTATTGTTTAGGTGTCTTTTAATAAGCAGGTAGTCATATCATTAGCTAGAACTAGCTAGATCTGATCGATATGGACATAAACGCGAGTGAAGTCTAATCTGACGGGAGA
>JAAOOA010001324.1:82500-87500 GCA_012861695.1 Trematomus loennbergii | reverse complement strand
ATAATGCCATCACCTTTGAATGAATGTAATGAGAACTGATGTTTAAGTGCCTTTCTGATGTATTAGAAAATTGTTCAGTAAAGATGAGAGGCAAAAAAGAAGCCATGAAGCAGTTGAGCTAGCTAGACTCTTGTGACTATTAACTTCTTAAATTGCACACATATGTCGTTAATGTTACACATAACACACCAATAACAAAGCAAATACAATGTCCGAAAACCCATAACACGTGTTTTATTTCAGTTTCCATTAGCAATTAGCAACATTAGCTGGTTAGCATAGTTATTGCTACGTTCAAGTTTCTCTGTACAATCCAACCTCCGGATTTCAAACGTTAAATATGCAACAAAAAACAAGCCTTTACCCGATTTCTGCAGTCAGAGAAGCGGGTATCTTTTTGCTTGTGGTAGTTTGTTGTTCATCGTCAAACACGCTGAACAAACCGTCTCCAAAAGCGTCCGCCATGATTGTTAGGGGCAGAACTTCTTCCCACAATACAACACGAGGGTTTGCTCTCCAAATCCCGGGAAGTGCGCCGGAAGTCGATGTAAATGTCCGTAGTGGCCAAACGGTGGTACTACAGCAGTGCAGAAGCAGTCAGTTCAGGCAACTTTAAAGGTGGAAATAAGGTATAAAAGTAATAAAATAAATATTAAAACAATAAAGAGCAGCAAGTATATATACATTGCTTCAGTAGGAAGGACATGAACCACAAACAATACTATGTATAACATGTTTTAGATAAGTTAGACAAAGAAAGACAGATTTAAACTTGATATTGAAAATTCATTTAAATATGTAATTTACAAGAAGAAAAACTATGTTTTTTGAGTTATTCTTTAAATGCTTGACAACACTGCAGCTTTTCAACCCAATTTAAATTAAATTAATCTCGCTTCTTTTCTATGTTTATTTTCTGTCAGTTATAATCAGCATTTATCCAGTAGGGGGCGGTGATGCAACGTCTTGATGCCAACCGCCTCAAAAACCCAAGAAGAGTGGGGGCGTGTCGTTGGTGTGATGCCATTGCTCATGTGAAAGGAACCTCCCATATTTGGTCTTGGCTTCCTGTGACAGCTCGCCCATGATGGTGTGCATGTGGAGCGCGTGGCGGCGGGGCTCCGTGTTTGCCGCGCGGCTCGCAAAGAGGGATTGGCCGTGCAGCTTTTCCGCGGGCCTTTCTGTCAGATACAGGGACTTCAGCACCAAGACGGCTCCTCACATCCCCGGCATGGAGTACCAGGTGTGTTACCCTCTCTGCTACCTGTCTGTTAGCATGCCAGCTAGCCACAGACGCTAGTTGACAAGTTTTAACTTAAACTCTGACACTCTGTGACAGTTATGGGATGGATACAAAAATGGCTGACATGAACAAGTGGGAGAACATAATAATAACAACAGTTAGCTCTGGATTGTAGAGCCAGGGGAGTAGAAGCTAACAGAGGAGCTGTGAGAGAGAGACAGCTGTGACTCTAACGGTTATGTTACTGTACAACTTGTACTGAGGCAACGATCATCCAGCAGAGATAACAAAACGTGTCGTAACGATGGTCGTAACCCTCTGAAAACACTGGGTTCACATAGTAAACATCAGAGGTGGGAGAGGTACTCCGATCTTGTACTTGAGTAAAATAGAAGTATTCAGATCTTGTACTTGAGTAAAAGTAGAAGTACTCAGATCTTGTAGTAAAAGTAGAAGTACTCAGATCTTGTACTTGAGTAAAATAGAAGTACTCATATCTTGAACTTGAGTAAAAGTGCAAGTACTCAGATCTTGTAGTAAAAGTAGAAGTATTCAGATCTTGTACTTGAGTAAAAGTAGAAGTACTCAGATATTGTAGTAAAAGTAGAAGTACTCAGATCTTGTAGTAAAAGTAGAAGTACTCGGATCTTGTTCTTGAGTAAAAGTAGAAGTACTCAGATCTTGTACTTGAGTAGAAGTACTCAGATCTTGTACTTGAGTAAAAGTAGAAGTACTCTGATCTTGTACTTGAGTTAAAGTAGAAGTACCAGAGTGTAGGAATACTCTGTTACAGTAAAAGTCCTGCATTCAAAATGTTCCTCAAGTGAAAGTAGAAAAGTATTATCATCAAAATATAGTGAAAGTAGCGACAGTAAAAGTAGTCTTGTGCAGATTGGTCCATTTCAGAATAATATATATGATATGTTTTATAATGATTGATCATGAAAGTGTTCTCAAAGCTGGTAAAGGTGCAGCTAGTTTGAATGACTTTGTATACTGCAGTAGCTTGTGGATTTACTCCAGGTGGAACTAAAGTCTGATTTAACACTTGATTAGATTTCACATCATTCATCCACATCTGTGAAGTAACTAAAGGTATAAATACATGTAGTGGAGAAAAGTACACCATGTACCTCTGAACTGTAGTGGAGTAGAAGAACACGGTAGCAGAAAGTGGAAATACTCAAGTAAAGTAAAAGTTGTACTTAAGTACAGAACTTTTACTTCGCACCTCTGGTCACTGTTTTTATGTGGATATTGATTTGTTTCGACTCACGTGTTGCAGGAAAATTGCACTATTGTCCAACTGTACATTTATTTTATATACGTGAGAAGTGTACATCCTTGCTAAAGTTTCAGCGTTGTTCTTATTAAAGCTGTATGAATCGTCTATCCTTCCTGCTTGAATGTCATTGTTGTTATTGGGTATTTTTGTCATTGTAAAGTAGGGCTGTGCAATTAATCGTATTTTAATCGCAATTACGATTTTGGCCTGCCACAATTACGAAAACAACATAATCGTAAAAAACGATTATTTGCTTTGCTTGGTTGTGACATATTTGATCTAATTTATTTTAGTCTAATTTATTTATATTTATCATATTTATATATGTTTAGTAGCTTGTTCAAGTGCGCTCCAAAATATTTGTTTATTGGTATTTATTATTTTGATATTATTTATTTAAATGTAAATATAAATGTATCATTTAATTTTTTTTGTATTGGTTTTTCAGTGAATTATACGTTCAGGGTAATCAACAGTTAAAAAGATACTGTTCAAATTATTATTTGTATTTCAAAGTTCAATAAATGGATGTTTTCAAAGTCAATGAATAATCGTATTTAATAATCGTGATATCAATTATTGACCAAAATAATCGTGATTATGATTTTTGCCATAATCGCACAGCCCTATTGTAAACCAACCAATGTGTTGTTCTGCCTGACTGAATACTGGCTTCCTTGCCCTCAAACTCTTTGGTAAACAATATGTAAAAGGTTAATTATTACATAAAATAGGAGGGTATTAAATATAAATGTGTTGAGTATTTGGTGCAGCAGGATATATGAAATATGCTTCCTTCCTAAACTCCTTCATGCACAGCAGTTGTGAAATAGTGAATGCTAGAAATGATTAATGTTCTGTTGATAGACTGAATGATCGAGGTATTTCATCACTGAACACATCCGGGTTCAGCTTTAAGTCAATGTTTGTACCTTTTAACGTTGTGATATTGATCTGTGGGGTCATCTCTCCAACTGATGAAAGGCCTGAACTTTAGTGATACGATCAAACGGTCAGTCATGAGACCCTGACTCCTAAACATGTCGCTCTTCTTGAACATAAGAAAGTCAAATGAACAGGTGTTTTTCTGCTACCCTGGAAAGACCAAGTTAAATATGTTTGCTTCAAGGCGAGTAGACTTCTTTAGTTTCTTACAGCTGTGATTGTACTGCATGGAACAAGTGTTCTTCTACAGCTTTAAAGGGGACCTATCATGCAAAATGCCTTTTGATGTCTTTTATACATCAACATGTGTAAACAGAAAATAAAACCCTCTCTCTTTTCCTCCGTACCCAAATCTCTAAAAACGGGGGAACAACGGAGCTGATCCAGATTTGCGTCCGATATGACGTAATATCTGAAATGTGGACCCACGGCCTATCAGAAACGTTGCTATCAGAAACAATGCCCGACTGTTTTGGACGTAATATGGTCGGTGTTTACATTAGCATCGCTAACACTCAGAGCTAACCTGTACTGGAGAGCATGTGTGTGAAGAAGCAGGAAATAAAAAGGAACTCACCTTGTGGTATAACCGGCAAGAGAGAAAGCCTTTGAGCTCCATACTGTTTCAGAGAATCCTTGATAATCCATGATATGGCGTTTCATCACGGCAGTATTTAGTTTAGACAGTAGCTGCCGGGTCCCGCATGAGCTCCCTTTTTTATTTTTATTAAGCTTTATACCCAAATCAGCACTTTTGAAACAGGAAGGAATAGAGGGATATGAGCATGGCTAGAATGGGTGATCTGTTTGGTTTTGAGCAAAACACTTCATAGACATGTTTTTTTATATATTTGTATATATCTGAGACCTATGCTATTTCCTAAAAATAGCATGATAGGTGACCTTTAAATTCAAAACTTCTCCACCAGCATAAGATCTGCTCAACGGTTGTAGGTCAACCCTGCGAGAAACAACATATTAACATCCTCTCGGCGATACAAGGTCCCACGACTTAATAAAGTGAGACTGAAGCACTCACATCCTCACATTAAATACAGATCAGAATCAGAAACGGTTTATACCAGGTGGGTTAACACATACGAGGAGTTTGACTTGGTGTTTTAGTGCATACATACAAATAAAAAACACAGATGGAAAACTATTTGAAGAAAAATACAATAACATAAAAAAATATAGCAATAGCAGTATCTACATTGAACAGATTGAAACGTAAAAATCAGGGATTGTCATGTTGTGTTAAATGTTAGTTTATCCTTGTATTGTGTTTTATTATTTGTCCTTGTTTGATGTCAGATTTCAGACAATAAGTTATAATCGTATCGTAGCAATAAGTCATTAAACTGTAAGTGCGGTGTCGTGTCAAATGATCATATAATCATTTAAAACATATAGTCTTATACTCTGATTGCCTTTTACTCTGATAAATGGTATTTTTAGTCTGTGTTTAATAGAGACATGTGTTCAGGGTTTACCTCTCAGGAGGGCAAAGGAAGTGTAAAAGGCAAA
>JAAOOA010001324.1:42500-80000 GCA_012861695.1 Trematomus loennbergii | reverse complement strand
TCTGATATGCAAACGTGTTCTCCTTCCCTTCACTGTGTGTTTATCTTACAGGGGTCAACGTGTGCGTTCACTGAGCAGATGCTAAGAAGCTACGGCTTCCGCACAGGATTTTACAGGTAAATGAATTAATAACCATTACCCCGCGGAAAGTCTTACATTTATTTTTGATATTCAAGGTTTATTCAGAGCAGGGGCCTCATCTATAAACGGTGTGTACACTCAAAAAATGGTGTACGCCAGTTTCTACGCAATGTTTGAAAAATGTGCGGTCCTCCACACACACTCTAACCCATGCGTACGCACTCAGCACAACAACGGGAGAGACGAGAAACTGCGACACCGTTGGCAGAAGGAAGAATGGAGAGAAATATGTGGAAATAATACAATAAATAAAACGTTACCTCTCATTTATCAAATATGAAGAATTTATTTTCAAACATTGATTAAAGCCAATTTTAAAATGATTAAACCAACGCCTGCTTGAGACTCCTATATGTTGTGTTAATGTTATGAAATGTTTCTCATAAATGATGCGGTAAGCAGGAGGACAGAATTACGTCTAAACTGACGCGTTTTGCATTTCTATAGGTTTTAGATACGAGCATGGTTTTATATACTATCACGTTTAATCGTGTTTTATGCCGTTTGCCAAGACTTGATAAGTCGCTCGTAAAACCCAGGAGGTATGGAAACTAAGAACACCATATGTGGTAAACAGCTAATAACACAACACATTGTATTTCCTTTAACTGGTGGATTATGGATATATAGTTGCTGATCGACAGCTGGAACACAAACCACCAAATACAAAAAGATAATTCAGATCCAGTCGTCATGACTACACTCCGGAGGGATTCCCCATCATTTCTTACAGTTTCTCATCAAGGGGGGGGGGTCTCCTGTCCCCGGGACAAACACACTGCCTGAAGGTTATGTGTATTTTGTTATTAACATTTTTCGGACCACTTATTTATTTATGTTGGTGACGATCCGACCTCCATGCTGCTACTCTGGTTCAAACTGCATCCACCAAACAATATGATTTATCTCCACCTCCCAAAATAACCTAAATCTGACACGGTGTGAAAAGTCTTTTTTTAGCTGTTCTGTCGTCATGTCCTGCGATCTTCTTCATGCAGTCAGTCAAAATGAATATTAATACGAGGCGTTTCTTTGACTATTTATAGGCAAATATGTACGTAGGGGGGGGGGGTCATTGGTGTCCATTGGTCTACTGCCATACCATTTTTTTTTTTTTAATTCAAAGGCAGTCATGTTGCGTAATGTGCACTGAATACTTCCCGTTATTCAAATGAAATAAAACTCAGTAACGGTTTATACTGGTGTCTAGTTCAGTGCTTCTCAAAGTGTGGTCCGCGAGCGCCCCCTAGTGGTCCGTGAGTATATTGGTAAAATGTCACATTTGAAATAATTAATTAAAGTTCTCCGCACTCTCACGGGAATATCTCCGCAATGGGGCGAGCTTAAGTTTCAGGCGATTTGTAATCTGTTCTAGAAAAACGATGTGTTTTTGGATATTTGTGGAGTTTGTGGAGTAGACACTGGTCTAGTTCATCTAATTTTTTGTATAGGTATTCTTTTTTCCTTTTAGATGTCTTTAAAAAAAGGTCTTTTAAAAGTCATTACATTTCTACTTAAAAAATGTGCAGATACCCTGATTACACTATTTCGCTTGATAAGTAGTGGTCAGAGAATACCATTAAATATATGATCATACACTGTAGTTGGCCATATACTCATTGTCCTAAGTGTATTAGCCATTTAGCTAATACACTGTCCCCATGTGTTGTTGGTAGCATGTGCGGTAACAATATGAGGGTTATTAAAATAAAGTATCTTCTAAACTTCAAAAATTCGAGTGGTTTTGGTCTGATAATAATTAATACTTTGATTCAACTAAACAAAGCATTCATGTCCTCTGTGATCTCCCTTTTGCTTCTAGTTCCCCACATTTGGTACAAGTCAGGGAGAGGATCCGGATCAACGGACAGCCCATTGGGAAAGAGCTTTTTACTAAATACTTCTGGCAGGTGTACGGACGGCTGGATGAAACTAAGGTAGGTCAGAGGTGTTCGACTCGCAGGTTGCATTCGAATAGTCCATTTAGCTTAGGAACCTTCCTAACGGAGTGAAATGACCGGAAGTCCCTCAGTGGCAGCCATGATAAGTGCCGTTCGAATTCCCTAAATTAAAAGGAAAGGAGGTTTCAAACTTCCTTTATAACCTCCTTTAGCTTAGGAACACTGGACCTCCCTAACCGAAAGGAGAGGAGAACATGCTGCCCCACAATGCCTTGCGGCCGCGGCATTTGCCGTCACACAACAATCGGCGTTCACGGAAACAACCGATTATGAACGAGAAATGATATCATGAAAGTTACGGTGCTTATTAAGCATTTTAAAACGTATGTGGTAAGTTGCCAAAGTGCTTTGTTTTGAACGTTCATCAGTATTATAATCAAAAAGAGAAATATGAACGTTAGTTTTACTGAAATGATCAAATAAAGTCAACATTCACAGTCTTTACTGAGCTGTGTGGGGTTTGTTCAACTTTTAAAATATGTTTGAATGGTGATATACACAGTGATAGATGTTAAGGACTAACGTTTATAATAAATACATTTGTATTGATTTAAGATCTTTTCATACAATCATACGTATTGGGATCATTTGTATTAATGTGGACCGGAGGGAGAGGGTGATGAGCATAAATTTCACTTTCCTTTTTTATTTCAATTCCAACTTTGGTCATGAAGAATAGTTTCTCTGTTGTCCCCGTTCATAAAGCATAACAGCATCAGAGCACGGTGCAGAGTCTCTAGATGAGTTTACAGTAGTCCCTCGTTCTTATTAAACATCCATTTGTAGTCCGCTGTATAGAAAACTGTAGTTTCCATAGTTTCCCCACAGCAGCAGACGCACATTTATGACCTCTGCTGGCGCATCATAAACACGTCGGATAGTGAAAGTGCAGTCGGTTCTCTAAAGTACCGCAGTCTCTCCTAAATCCTTTTGAATTCTCCTATCCACTATCCCTTAACCCCGTGACCTTTCACTCAGAGGTCAAGGAATAGACGATAGGGTTAGAACTTAGGAGCTGTTCGACCGCAACCACAGCCTCTTCTCAGTGTGAAATGTCTGTATGTCTAGTTGTAAGCATAGGAACCCTGACATGTTGTTTACCCCAAAGTGTTATGTTAGAAATGTACAGTACGGGTCTCCAGCACATAGAAACTGCGGATGCTAACCTGCATATGTTGGGCAATTATCATAAGTTGCGTTAACAAAAATTACTTGGCCGATTTGGACAGTTGTGTTAAACCAGAAGGTGGCCATAGTCTGCCGTTAGCTTCTGGCATGTGCTTCCTGTTTGTGTTCCCAGACTGAATAGAGCCTCAGTCTGTATACTCATTGTCACGGGGAGATCATTGAGTCAAAATGAGACTCCTCGTGTCAGGATGAGCGGACCATCGCGTGCTTTAAAGGTCACCTATTATGCAAAATCCACTTCTTCATGTCTCTTCTACATCAACATGTGTCCCCTCTTCTTCATGTCTCTTCTACATCAACATGTGTCCCTCTTCTTCATGTCTCTTCTACATCAACATGTGTCCCCTCTTCTTCATGTCTCTTCTTCATCAACATGTGTCCCCTCTTCTTCATGTCTCTTCTACATCAACATGTGTCCCCTCTTCTTCATGTCTCTTCTACATCAACATGTGTCCCCTCTTCTTCATCAACATGTGTCCCCTCTTCTTCATGTCTCTTCTACATCAACATGTGTCCCCTCTTCTTCATCAACATGTGTCCCCTCTTCTTCATGTCTCTTCTACATCAACATGTGTCCCCTCTTCTCCATGTCTCTTCTACATCAACATGTGTCCCCTCTTCTTCATGTCTCTTCTACATCAACATGTGTCCCCTCTTCTTCATGTCTCTTCTACATCAACATGTGTCCCCTCTTCTTCATGTCTCTTCTACATCAACATGTGTCCCCTCTTCTTCATGTCTCTTCTTCATCACCATGTGTCCCCCCCCCCGTGGTGATTGTCCAGTCATGCCTCTCCTCTCTCTGCCCTCCTCAGGATGCTCATGGAGGGATGATGCCGGCTTATTTCCGCTTCCTCACCATCTTGGCCTTCCACGTGTTTCTTCAGGAGAAGGTACGCCACTCTTCTGTCCTGAACACAACTTTCTTCCGCGCTGTATTTTTGCAAAGGTGTGCAACATACAAAAGGGGTAAACTCTCCTGACAGACCTCACAGTCACTCTGGGTCAGTGTGTTTGATAGACTGATACACGACCATCTTAAAGACCACGAGAAGGGCAAACAGTGGTGTTACTTAAAGGGGACCTATCACGTTTTGATGTCTTTTATACTTCAACATGTGTCCCCGGTGTGTCAGGGAACTCACGCAGCGTTAGAAAATAAAACCCTCTCTCTTTTCCTCCGTACCCAAATCTCTAAAAACGGGGCTACAACGGAGCCGATACAGATTTAGTCCGATATGACGTAATATCTGAAATGTGGACCCACGGCCCTATCAGAAACGTCGCTATCAGAAACAATGCGTGACGTGTTTTGGACGTAATATGGTCTTTTTTTACATTAGCATCGCTAACACTCAGAGCTAACATGGACTGGAGAGAGTGGCCGTTTCTCGAGGATGCTGGCTTGGTAGCACAGCCGAGCCGAGCATCTTGCTTCAGAAGCGAGGCAAGAATACTTCCTGGCATTCGGAAAACAAAGAGTGGAACAGGCTAGCAAGTGTGCAGGTGTGCGTCATATGAGAGGCCCCGCCTTACATCTTCCGCCACAGATTTGGGGAAATTGGTCCGTGCGCAAAGCATTGTGGGGATTTTAAGGACGCGAAGTCTACCATGTGCAGCCTCGAAATTTCCCTCAAACCAAGGACGCGGCCTCGGTGGAATTCCAAGTATGCTGGAGATTGGAACAGTCCTTCGGCGGCATTCGATGACGTAGCATCCTTGAATATTGGCTTGGAAGCCAATATCCTCGCGATTGAGAAACGGCCAGTATGTGTACAAATCAGGATATAAAAAGGAGGTGAACCACGAGAGAAAAAGAGTTCGAGCTCCATACTGTTTCAGAGATAATCCTTGATGTGGTTTGGAACATGATATGGGACCTTTGTTAAAGGACTAACTTCTCAAATCTAAACCGCTGTGTTCTCTGTTCAGGTGGATTTAGCTGTGATTGAAGTTGGGATTGGTGGAGCGTACGACTGCACCAACATTATACGGTAAGTCTCAAGGTGATCAAGAGATTGATGTTTGATCCACGTGTCCTTGAAGGACTTTAGATCAGACTCTGCTGGACCAAGGAGTCTGTGAAGGAGCCTCTGAAGGAGCCTTCATATGTTATGTATTAGAATAATGATTAAGCTTCGTCACAGATAAACAGACCCAATAAAAGCTGCTTGATCAACACGTTATCAGAGAGGTGGTGTGTGTGTGTGTGTGTGTGTGTGTGTGTGTGTGGTGTGTGTGGTGTGTGTGTGTGTGTGGTGTGTGTGTGTGTGTGGTGTGTGTGTGTGTGTGTGTGTGTGTGTGTGTGTGTGTGTGTGTGTGTGTGTGGGTGTGTGTGTGTGTGTGTGTGTGTGTGTGTGTGTGTGTGTGTGTGTGGTGTGTGTGTGTGTGTGTGGTGTGTGTGTGTGTGTGTGTGGGTTGTGTGTGTGTGTGTGTGTGTGTGTGTGTGTGTGTGTGTGTGTGTCTCTGTGTGTGTGTGTGTCTCTGTGTGTGTCTCTGTGTTCGTGTGTGTCTCTGTGTTCGTGTGTGTCTCTGTGTTCGTGTGTGTGTCTCTGTGTTCGTGTGTGTCTCTGTGTTCGTGTGTGTCTCTCTGTGTCTCTGTGTCTCTGTGTTCGTGTGTGTCTCTGTGTTCGTGTTTGTCTCTGTGTCTCTGTGTTCGTGTGTGTCTCTCTGTGTCTCTGTGTTCGTGTGTGTCTCTGTGTTCGTGTGTGTCTCTGTGTTCGTGTGTGTGTCTCTCTGTGTTCGTGTGTGTCTCTGTGTTCGTGTGTGTCTCTGTGTTCGTGTGTGTCTCTGTGTTCGTGTGTGTGTCTCTCTGTGTCTCTGTGTTCGTGTGTCTCTGTGTTCGTGTGTGTGTCTCTCTGTGTCTCTGTGTTCGTGTGTGTGTCTGTGTTTGTGTGTGTGTCTCTCTGTGTCTCTGTGTTCGTGTGTGTCTCTGTGTCTCTGTGTTCGTGTGTGTCTCTGTGTTTGTGTGTGTGTCTCTGTGTCTCTGTGTTCGTGTGTGTCTCTCTGTGTCTCTGTGTTCGTGTGTGTGTGTGTCTCTGTGTCTCTGTGTTCGTGTGTGTCTCTCTGTGTCTCTCTGTTCATGTGTGTGTGTGTCTCTGTGTTTGTGTGTGTCTCTGTGTTTGTGTGTGTGTCTCTGTGTCTCTGTGTTCGTGTGTGTCTCTCTGTGTCTCTCTGTTCATGTGTGTGTGTGTCTCTGTGTTCGTGTGTGTCTCTGTGTTTGTGTGTGTGTCTCTGTGTCTCTGTGTTCGTGTGTGTCTCTCTGTGTTCTCTGTTCATGTGTGTGTGTGTCTCTGTGTCTCTGTGTTCGTGTGTGTGTCTCTCTGTTCATGTGTGTGTGTGTGTGTCTCTGTGTTCGTGTGTGTGTGTGTGTGTCTCGTGTTCGTGGTGTGTCTCTGTGTTTGTGTGTGTGTCTCTGTGTTCGTGTGTGTCTCTGTGTTCGTGTGTGTGTCTCTGTGTTCGTGTGTGTGTCTCTGTGTTCGTGTGTGTCTCGTGTCTCTGTGTTCGTGTGTGTCTCTGTGTTCGTGTGTGTCTCTGTGTCTCTGTGTTCGTGTGTGTGTCTCTGTGTTCGTGTGTGTCTCTGTGTTCGTGTGTGTCTCTGTGTCTCTGTGTTCGTGTGTGTCTCTGTGTTCGTGTGTGTGTCTCTGTGTTCGTGTGTGTGTCTCTGTGTCTCTGTGTTCGTGTGTGTGTCTCTGTGTTCGTGTGTGTGTGTCTCTGTGTTCGTGTGTGTCTCTGTGTTCGTGTGTGTCTCTGTGTTCGTGTGTGTGTCTCTGTGTTCGTGTGTGTGTGTCTCTGTGTTCGTGTGTGTCTCTCTGTGTCTCTGTGTCTCTGTGTTCGTGTGTGTCTCTGTGTTCGTGTTTGTCTCTGTGTCTCTGTGTCTCTGTGTTCGTGTGTGTCTCTCTGTGTCTCTGTGTCTCTGTGTTCGTGTGTGTCTCTGTGTTCGTGTTTGTCTCTGTGTCTCTGTGTTCGTGTGTGTGTCTCTGTGTCTCTGTGTTCGTGTGTGTCTCTGTGTTCGTGTGTGTGTCTGTGTGTCTGTGTCTCTGTGTCTCTGTGTTCGTGTGTGTCTCTGTGTCTCTGTGTTCGTGTGTGTCTCTGTGTTTGTGTGTGTGTGTGTCTGTGTCTCTGTGTCTCTGTGTTCGTGTGTGTCTCTGTGTTCGTGTGTGTGTCTGTGTGTCTGTGTCTCTGTGTCTCTGTGTCGTGTGTGTCTCTCTGTGTCTCTGTGTTCGTGTGTGTCTCTCTGTGTCTCTGTGTTCGTGTGTGTGTCTCTCTGTTCATGTGTGTGTGTGTCTCTGTGTCTCTGTGTTCGTGTGTGTGTCTCTGTGTCTCTGTGTTCGTGTGTGTGTCTCTGTGTTTGTGTGTGTCTCTGTGTTCGTGTGTGTCTCTGTGTTCGTGTGTCTCTCTGTGTCTCTGTGTTCGTGTGTGTCTCTGTGTCTCTGTGTTCGTGTGTGTGTCTCTGTGTTCGTGTGTGTGTCTCTGTGTTCGTGTGTGTCTCTGTGTCTCTGTGTTCGTGTGTGTCTCTGTTCGTTCGTGTGTCTCTGTGTCTCTGTGTTCTGTGTGTGTCTCTGTGTTCGTGTGTGTGTCTCTGTGTTCGTGTGTGTGTCTCTGTGTTCGTGTGTGTGTCTCTGTGTCTCTGTGTTCGTGTGTGTCTCTGTGTTCGTGTGTGTCTCTGTGTTCGTGTGTGTGTGTCTCTGTGTTCATGTGTGTGTGTGTGTGTCTCTGTGTTCGTGTGTGTCTCTGTTCGTGTGTGTCTCTGTGTTCGTGTGTGTGTGTCTCTGTGTTCATGTGTGTGTGTGTGTGTCTCTGTGTTCGTGTGTGTGTCTCTGTGTCGTGTGTGTGTGTCTCTGTGTTCATGTGTGTGTGTGTGGTCTCTGTGTTCGTGTGTGTGTCTCTGTGTTCGTGTGTGTGTCTCTCGGGGTCTCTGTGTTCCTGTGTGTGTGTCTCTGTGTTCGTGTGTGTCTCTGTGTTCGTGTGTGTGTGTCTCTGTGTTCATGTGTGTGTGTGTGTGTCTCTGTGTTCGTGTGTGTCTCTGTGTTCGTGTGTGTCTCTGTGTTCGTGTGTGTGTGTCTCTGTGTTCATGTGTGTGTGTGTGTGTCTCTGTGTTCGTGTGTGTCTCTGTGTTCGTGTGTGTGTGTCTCTGTGTTCATGTGTGTGTGTGTGTCTCTGTGTTCGTGTGTGTGTCTCTGTGTTCGTGTGTGTGTCTCTCGGGGTCTCTGTGTTCCTGTGTGTGTGTCTCTCTGTTCATGTGTGTGTGTGTGTCTCTCTCTGTCTCTGTGTTCATGTGTGTCTCTGTGTTCGTGTGTGTGTGTCTCTCTCTGTCTCTGTGTTCGTGTGTGTGTGTGTGTGTCTCTCTGTCTCTGTGTTCGTGTGTGTCTCTGTGTTCGTGTGTGTGTCTCTCTGTGTCTCTGTGTTCGTGTGTGTGTCTGTGTTTGTGTGTGTGTCTCTCTGTGTCTCTGTGTTCGTGTGTGTGTCTCTGTGTCTCTGTGTTCGTGTGTGTCTCTGTGTTTGTGTGTGTGTCTCTGTGTCTCTGTGTTCGTGTGTGTCTCTCTGTGTCTCTGTGTTCGTGTGTGTGTGGTCTCTGTGTCTCTGTGTTCGTGTGTGTCTCTCTGTGTCTCTCTGTTCATGTGTGTGTGTGTCTCTGTGTTTGTGTGTGTCTCTGTGTTTGTGTGTGTGTCTCTGTGTCTCTGTGTTCGTGTGTGTCTCTCTGTGTCTCTCTGTTCATGTGGTGTGTGTCTCTGTGTTCGTGTGTGTCTCTGTGTTTGTGTGTGTGTCTCTGTGTCTCTGTGTTCGTGTGTGTCTCTCTGTGTCTCTCTGTTCATGTGTGTGTGTGTCTCTGTGTCTCTGTGTTCGTGTGTGTGTCTCTCTGTTCATGTGTGTGTGTGTGTCTCTGTGTTCGTTGTGTGTGTGTGTCTCTGTGTTCGTGTGTGTGTCTCTGTGTTTGTGTGTGTGTCTCTGTGTTCGTGTGTGTCTCTGTGTTCGTGTGTGTGTCTCTGTGTTCGTGTGTGTGTCTCTGTGTTCGTGTGTGTCTCTGTGTCTCTGTGTTCGTGTGTGTCTCTGTGTTCGTGTGTGTCTCTGTGTCTCTGTGTTCGTGTGTGTGTCTCTGTGTTCGTGTGTGTCTCTGTGTTCGTGTGTGTCTCTGTGTCTCTGTGTTCGTGTGTGTCTCTGTGTTCGTGTGTGTGTCTCTGTGTTCGTGTGTGTGTCTCTGTGTCTCTGTGTTCGTGTGTGTGTCTCTGTGTTCGTGTGTGTGTGTCTCTGTGTTCGTGTGTGTCTCTGTGTTGTGTGTGTCTCTGTGTTCGTGTGTGTGTCTCTGTGTTCGTGTGTGTCTCTGTGTTCGTGTGTGTCTCTCTGTGTCTCTGTGTCTCTGTGTTCGTGTGTGTCTCTGTGTTCGTGTTTGTCTCTGTGTCTCTGTGTCTCTGTGTTCGTGTGTGTCTCTCTGTGTCTCTGTGTCTCTGTGTTCGTGTGTGTCTCTGTGTCGTGTTCGTGTTTGTCTCTGTGTCTCTGTGTTCGTGTGTGTGTCTCTGTGTCTCTGTGTTCGTGTGTGTCTCTGTGTTCGTGTGTGTGTCTGTGTGTCTGTGTCTCTGTGTCTCTGTGTTCGTGTGTGTCTCTGTGTCTCTGTGTTCGTGTGTGTCTCTGTGTTTGTGTGTGTGTCTGTGTGTCTGTGTCTCTGTGTCTCTGTGTTCGTGTGTGTCTCTGTGTTCGTGTGTGTGTCTGTGTGTCTGTGTCTCTGTGTCTCTGTGTTCGTGTGTGTCTCTCTGTGTCTCTGTGTTCGGTGTGTCTCTCTGTGTCTCTGTGTTCGTGTGTGTGCTCTCTGTTCATGTGTGTGTGTGTCTCTGTGTCTCTGTTGTTGTGTGTGTCTCTGTGTCTCTGTGTTCGTGTGTGTGTCTCTGTGTTTGTGTGTGTGTCTCTGTGTTCGTGTGTGTCTCTGTGTTCGTGTGTCTCTCTGTGTCTCTGTGTTCGTGTGTGTCTCTGTGTCTCTGTGTTCGTGTGTGTGTCTCTGTGTTCGTGTGTGTGTCTCTGTGTTCGTGTGTGTCTCTGTGTCTCTGTGTTCGTGTGTGTCTCTGTGTTCGTGTGTGTCTCTGTGTCTCTGTGTTCGTGTGTGTGTCTCTGTGTTCGTGTGTGTGTCTCTGTGTTCGTGTGTGTGTCTCTGTGTTCGTGTGTGGTCTCTGTGTCTCTGTGTTCGTGTGTGTGTCTCTGTGTTCGTGTGTGTCTCTGTGTTCGTGTGTGTGTCTCTGTGTTCATGTGTGTGTGTGTGTGTCTCTGTGTTCGTGTGTGTCTCTGTGTTCGTGTGTGTCTCTGTGTTCGTGTGTGTGTGTCTCTGTGTTCATGTGTGTGTGTGTGTGTCTCTGTGTTCGTGTGTGTGTCTCTGTGTTCGTGTGTGTGTGTCTCTGTGTTCATGTGTGTGTGTGTGTGTCTCTGTGTTCGTGGTGTGTCTCTGTGTTCGTGTGGTGTCTCTCGGGGTCTCTGTGTTCCTGTGTGTGTGTCTCTGTGTTCGTGTGTGTCTCTGGTTCGTGTGTGTGTGTCTCTGTGTTCATGTGTGTGTGTGTGTCTCTGTGCGTGTGTGTCTCTGTGTTCGTGTGTGTCTCTGTGTTCGTGTGTGTGTGTCTCTGTGTTCATGTGTGTGTGTGTGTCTCTGTGTTCGTGTGTGTGTCTCTGTGTTCGTGTGTGTGTGTCTCTGTGTTCATGTGTGTGTGTGTGTGTCTCTGTGTTCGTGTGTGTGTCTCTGTGTTCGTGTGTGTGTCTCTCGGGGTCTCTGTGTTCCTGTGTGTGTGTCTCTCTGTTCATGTGTGTGTGTGTGTCTCTCTCTGTCTCTGTGTCATGTGTGTCTCTGTGTCGTGTGTGTGTGTCTCTCTCTGTCTCTGTGCGTGTGTGGTGTGTGTGTCTCTCTGTCTCTGTGTTCGTGTGTGTGTGTGTGTGTGTGTGTCTCTCTCTGTCTCTGTGTTCGTGTGTGTGTGTGTGTGTGTGTGTGTGTGTCTCTCTCTGTCTCTGTGTTCGTGTGTGTGTGTGTGTGTGTGTGTGTCTCTCTGTCTCTGTGTTCGTGTGTGTCTCTGTGTTCGTGTGTGTGTGTCTCTCTCTGTCTCTGTGTTCGTGTGTGTGTGTGTGTGTCTCTCTGTCTCTGTGTTCGTGTGTGTGTGTGTGTGTGTGTGTCTCTCTGTCTCTGTGTTCGTGTGTGTGTGTGTGTGTGTGTGTGTGTCTCTCTCTGTCTCTGTGTTCGTGTGGTGTGTGTGTGTGTGTGTGTCTCTCTCTGTCTCTGTGTTCGTGTGTGTGTGTGTGTGTGTGTGTCTCTCTGTCTCTCTGTGTGTGTTGCTTTTGCAGACCACGTATCAGTCTGTGTTTTCTAAATTGTGGTTTTCTATGTTGTTGTGTATTAAAATGTGTTTACATCGTGTATGAGGGTTTTCAGTCTGTGGCTATAAGGATGGTTTCATTGTCTCGTGCTTTTACATTTGTTTTTTTAGTCCTATCGGTTTTGTCTAAATGTTTTTATGCTACTTTTTATATATGTATTGATGTACAGCACTTTGGTGAACTCTGTTTAGACGTGCTATATAAATAAACTTGTATTGATTGTTTTTAAATGTCACACAGGCGTCCGTGGGTGTGTGGCGTCTCGTCTCTGGGAATCGACCACACTCAGATTCTTGGAGACACCATCGAGAAGATCGCCTGGCAGAAAGGAGGCATCTTCAAAGTGAGTGGGCTGAACACGTCTCAGTGTGATCTGAACACGTCTCGGTGTGATCTGAACACGTCTCAGTGTGATCTGAACACGTCTCAGTGTGATCTGAACACGTCTCAGTGTGATCTGAACACGTCTCAGTGTGATCTGAACACGTCTCAGTGTGATCTGAACACGTCTCAGTGTGATCTGAACACGTCTCATTGTGATCTGAACACGTCTCGGTGTGATCTGAACACGTCTCAGTGTGATCTGAACACGTCTCAGTGTGATCTGAACACGTCTCAGTGTGATCTGAACACGTCTCATTGTGATCTGAACACGTCTCAGTGTGATCTGAACACGTCTCAGTGTGATCTGAACACGTCTCATTGTGATCTGAACAGTCTCAGTGTGATCTGAACACGTCTCGGTGTGATCTGAACACGTCTCGGTGTGATCTGAACACGTCTCAGTGTGATTGAACACGTCTCATTGTGATCTGAACACGTCTAGTGTGATCTGAACACGTCTCGGTGTGATCTGAACACGTCTCAGTGTGATCTGAACACGTCTCGGTGTGATCTGAACACGTCTCGGTGTGATCTGAACACGTCTCAGTGTGATCTGAACACGTCTCATTGTGATCTGAACACGTCTCGGTGTGATCTGAACACGTCTCGGTGTGATCTGAACACGTCTCGGTGTGATCTGAACACGTCTCGGTGTGATCTGAACACGTCTCGGTGTGATGAACACGTCTCGGTGTGATCTGAACACGTCTCGGTGTGATCTGAACACGTCTCAGTGTGATCTGAACACGTCTCATTGTGATCTGAACACGTCTCATTGTGATCTGAACACGTCTCAGTGTGATCTGAACACGTCTCAGTGTGATCTGAACACGTCTCAGTGTGATCTGAACACGCCTCAGTGTGATCTGAACACGTCTCAGTGTGATCTGAACACGTCTCATTGTGATCTGAACACGTCTCATTGTGATCTGAACACGTCTCATTGTGATCTGAACACGTCTCAGTGTGATCTGAACACGTCTCAGAGTGATCTCAACACGTCTCAGTGTGATCTGAACACGTCTCAGTGTGATCTGAACACGTTCAGTGTGATCTGAACACGTCTCAGTGTGATCTGAACACGTCTCAGTGTGATCTGAACACGTCTCAGTGTGATCTGAACCGTCTCAGAGTGATCTCAACACGTCTCAGTGTGATCTGAACACGTCTCAGTGTGATCTCAACACGTCTCGGTGTGATCTGAACACGTCTCGGTGTGATCTGAACACGTCTCATTGTGATCTGAACGCGTCTCAGTGTGATCTGAACACGTCTCATTGTGATCTGAACGCGTCTCATTGTGATCTGAACGCGTCTCAGTGTGATCTGAACGCGTCTCAGTGTGATCTGAACACGTCTCATTGTGATCTGAACGCGTCTCAGTGTGATCTGAACGCGTCTCAGTGTGATCTGAACACGTCTCATTGTGATCTGAACGCGTCTCATTGTGATCTGAACGCGTCTCAGTGTGATCTGAACGCTCAGTGTGATCTGAACACGTCTCAGTGTGATCTGAACACGTCTCATTGTGATCTGAACACGTCTCATTGTGATCTGAACACGTCTCATTGTGATCTGAACACGTCTCATTGTGATCTGAACACGTCTCATTGTGATCTGAACACGTCTCATTGTGATCTGAACACGTCTCAGTGTGATCTGAACAGTCTCATTGTGATCTCACGTCTCATTGTGATCTCAACAGATCTGTGTCTCTCTGTCTTCATGTGTGTGTGTCTCTGTGTCTCTCTCTGTCTCTGTGTTCATGTGTGTGGGTGTGTGTGTTTACAGCCGGGGGTTCCTGCCTTCACAGTCAAAACAGCCAGAGGATGCGATGGTGATGCTCCGGAGCCGAGCCAAAGAGATGAGAGTCAGTGAACAGATCACAGATATATCTCAGTCAATCATCTCTGTGTTGATAACGTTGTAATACAAGCTGTTGTCTCTACCCCCGGCTGCTTGTATGTAACCCCCGTCTGACCTGTGGTTGTAGAGTCCTCTGCGGGTGTGTCCAGATCTGGAAGAGTACCAGACGGACTGTGGATCTCTTGTTCTGGGTCTGGCCGGGCAGCACCAGCGCTCCAACGCCTCCCTGCCCTCCAGCTCAGTCACACATGGCTGCAGAAAAGATGTCTACCAGGTGGGGCGCTCTCCAACATTTGATACCAGCTGCAAAACATTTGTATTTCTTGTATTTTCATCCCAACCTGTCCTCGCTCAGCAGAGACAAGCTTTCCCTCCACGAGTGATGAGAACACGGAGGTCCTTCAGGGGGCCGCCTTCACGCCCAGCCCCATCATGGTGAAAGGTGAGTCTGCAGAACAAACACATTGTGTCCCCTCTTCTTCATGTCTCTTCTACATCAACATGTGTCCCCTCTTCTTCATGTCTCTTCTACATCAACATGTGTCCCTCTTCTTCATGTCTCTTCTTCATCAACATGTGTCCCCTCTTCTTCATGTCTCTTCTTCATCAACATGTGTCCCCTCTTCTTCATGTCTCTTCTTCATCACTGTGTCCCCTCTTCCTCATGTCTCTTCACATCAACATGTGTCCCCTCTTCTTCATGTCTCTTCTACATCAACATGTGTCCCCTCTTCTTCAGTCTCTTCTACATCAACATGTGTCCCCTCTTCTTCATGTCTCTTCTACATCAACATGTGTCCCTCTTCTTCATGTCTCTTCTTCATCAACATGTGTCCCCTCTTCTTCATGTCTCTTCTACATCAACATGTGTCCCCTCTTCTTCATGTCTCTTCTACATCAACATGTGTCCCTCTTCTTCATGTCTCTTCTACATCAACATGTGTCCCCTCTTCTTCATGTCTCTTCTACATCAACATGTGTCCCCTCTTCTTCATGTCTCTTCTTCATCAACATGTGTCCCCTCTTCTTCATGTCTCTTCTACATCAACATGTGTCCCCTCTTCTTCATGTCTCTTCTACATCAACATGTGTCCCTCTTCTTCATGTCTCTTCTACATCAACATGTGTCCCCTCTTCTTCATGTCTCTTCTACATCAACATGTGTCCCCTCTTCTTCATGTCTCTTCTACATCAACATGTGTCCCCTCTTCTTCATGTCTCTTCTTCATCAACATGTGTCCCCTCTTCTTCATGTCTTTTCTACATCAACATGTGTCCCCTCTTCTTCATGTCTCTTCTACATCAACATGTGTCCCCTCTTCTTCATGTCTCTTCTACATCAACATGTGTCCCCTCTTCTTCATGTCTCTTCTCATCAACATGTGTCCCCTCTTCTTCATGTCTCTTCTACATCACCATGTGTCCCCTCTTCTTCATGTCTCTTCTACATCAACATGTGTCCCCTCTTCTTCATGTCTCTTCTACATCAACATGTGTCCCTCTTCTTCATGTCTCTTCTACATCAACATGTGTCCCCTCTCTTCATGTCTCTTCTACATCAACATGTGTCCCCTCTTCTTCATGTCTCTTCTTCATCAACATGTGTCCCCTCTTCTTCATGTCTCTTCTACATCAACATGTGTCCCCTCTTCTTCATGTCTCTTCTTCATCAACATGTGTCCCCTCTTCTTCATGTCTCTTCTACATCAACACGTGTCCCCTCTTCTTCATGTCTCTTCTACATCAACACGTGTCCCCTCTTCTTCATGTCTCTTCTACATCAACAGTGTCCCCTCTCTTCATGTCTCTTCTACATCAACATGTGTCCCCTCTTCTTCATGTCTCTTCTTCATCAACATGTGTCCCCTCTTCTTCATGTCTCTTCTACATCAACATGTGTCCCCTCTTCTTCATGTCTCTTCTTCATCAACATGTGTCCCTCTTCTTCATGTCTCTTCTACATCACCATGTGTCCCTCTTCTTCATGTCTCATCTACATCAACATGTGTCCCCTCTTCTTCATGTCTCTTACATCAACATGTGTCCCTCTTCTTCATGTCTCTTCTACATCAACATGTGTCCCCTCTTCTTCATGTCTCTTCTACATCAACATGTGTCCCTCTTCTTCATGTCTCTTCTACATCAACATGTGTCCCTCTTCTTCATGTCTCTTCTACATCAACATGTGTCCCCTCTTCTTCATGTCTCTTCTACATCAACATGTGTCCCCTCTTCTTCATGTCTCTCTACATCAACATGTGTCCCCTCTTCTTCATGTCTCTTCTACATCAACATGTGTCCCCTCTTCTTCATGTCTCTTCTACATCAACATGTGTCCCCTCTTCTTCATGTCCTTCTACATCAACATGTGTCCCCTCTTCTTCATGTCTCTTCTACATCAACATGTGTCCCCTCTTCTTCATGTCTCTTCTACATCAACATGTGTCCCCTCTTCTTCATGTCTCTTCTACATCAACATGTGTCCCCTCTTCTTCATGTCTCTTCTACATCAACATGTGTCCCTCTTCTCCATGTCTCTTCTACATCAACATGTGTCCCCTCTTCTTCATGTCTCTTCTTCATCAACATGTGACCCCTCTTCTTCATGTCTCTTCTACATCAACATGTGTCCCACTTCTTCATGTCTCTTCTACATCAACATGTGTCCCCTCTTCTTCATGTCTCTTCTTCATCAACATGTGACCCCTCTTCTTCATGTCTCTTCTACATCAACATGTGTCCCCACTTCTTCATGTCTCTTCTACATCACCATGTGTCCCCTCTTCTTCATGTCTCTTCTACATCAACATGTGTCCCCTCTTCTTCATGTCTCTTCTTCATCAACATGTGTCCCCTCTTCTTCATGTCTCTTCTACATCAACATGTGTCCCCTCTTTTCATGTCTCTTCTTCATCAACATGTGTCCCCTCTTCTTCATGTCTCTTCTACATCAACATGTGTCCCCTCTTCTTCATGTCTCTTCTACATCAACATGTGTCCCCTCTTCTTCATGTTCTTCTACTTCAACATGTGTCCCCTCTTCTTCATGTCTCTTCTACTTCAACATGTGTCCCCTCTTCTTCATGTCTCTTCTACATCAACATGTGTCCCCTCTTCTTCATGTCTCTTCTACATCAACATGTGTCCCCTCTTCTTCATGTCTCTCTACATCAACATGTGTCCCCTCTTCTTCATGTCTCTTCTTCATCAACATGTGTTCCCCTCTTCCTCATGTCTCTTCTACATCAACATGTGTCCCTCTTCTTCAGTCTCTTCTTCATCAACATGTGTCCCCTCTTCTTCACGTCTCTTCTACATCAGCATGTGTCCCTCTTCTTCATGTCTCTTCTACATCAACATGTGTCCCCTCTTCTTCATGTCTCTTCTACATCAACATGTGTCCCCTCTTCTCCATGTCTCTTCTACATCAACATGTGTCCCCTCTTCTTCATGTCTCTTCTACATCAACATGTGTCCCCTCTTCTTCATGTCTCTTCTACATCAACATGTGTCCCCTCTTCTTCATGTCTCTCTTCATCAACATGTGTCCCCTCTTCTCCATGTCTCTTCTACATCAACATGTGTCCCCTCTTCTTCATGTCTCTTCTACATCAACATGTGTCCCCTCTTCTTCATGTCTCTTCAACATCAACATGTGTCCCCTCTTCTTCATGTCTCTTCTTCATCAACATGTGTCCCCTCTTCTTCATGTCTCTTCTACATCAACATGTGTCCCCTCTTCTCCATGTCTCTTCTTCATCAACATGTGTCCCCTCTTCTTCATGTCTCTTCTACATCAACATGTGTCCCTCTTCTTCATGTCTCTTCTACATCAACATGTGTCCCCTCTTCCTCATGCTCTTCTACATCAACATGTGTCCCTCTTCCTCCAGGTCTGGCGGACACAGAGTGGGCGGGGAGGAACCAGACTCTGAGACACGGAGAGGTGACCTACTTCCTGGATGGAGCTCACACGATGCGCAGCATGAAGGCCTGCGTGCACTGGTTCAGAGAAACTGCATCCCAGCATGAGAGGAACTCCAGGTGAGCAGCAGCACTCTGATGACATCACACACACTGTACCTGCATGCAAGGTGCCACCTGCTCATGAGAAGGTGTGTTTGTGTTGCAGTGGAGCTGTGGCCAGAGTCCTGCTGTTCAACGCCACCGGAGAGAGAGACTCAGCCGCCATGTTGAAACTGCTGGTGGTGAGTGGGACTTTTTGTAAATGTTAATCAGACTGTTTTGTAATGGTAACAACGTCTCTGATAATAATGATCAGATATTAATGTCTTTACTGTCCTCTCTCTTTTCAGCCGTGTCAGTTTGACTTTGCTGTTTTCTGCCCGAACATCACCGAGGCCATGGCTTCATGCAACGCAGGTGAGATCATGAACCTGTGTGAAAGATGTTTGTGTGAAAAGTTTGAATTGCACGAGGGTATTTTGCACATGCGTGTAAATGATGTTGTTGGACAGCCTCACTAGTAAGGCAAGGTAAGTTTTATTTATACAGCACCTTTCAACACAAGGCCATTCAAAGTGCTTCTGGGAGTTTGTTCCAGATATTTGGAGCATAATAACTGAACTTCTCCATGTTTAGTTCTGGGGACAGAAAGTTGACCTGTGTCACTACCCGAGCTGTCAGGTTACCCGAGCTGTCAGGTTACCCGAGCTGTCAGGTTACCCGAGCAGTCTGCGCATGTGCGAAAATGAATAACCTACAATAATACATAATGATTAATGAGTTGATTTATATTCTATAATATCATAAATCCATAGAGAGACGAAGTCCCTCCCTTTCCTCCATGTATGTATTGAAGTCAATGGCGAGAGAAAAGTTATCTTTCGATCCCGTTTGAATTGTGCCACGAATTACACATATGATGTTTGTCAATTTAAAAGATACATTTGCAATTTTAAAACTTTGAAGTAACACTCTCTGGTCTCGCACAAAAACACACGTCACCAAGATGGCCGTCACTACTGTCTTGCCAAACAAGGGATTGACTACCCTCACACTATCACCACAATGAACACGTCCGAAGAATGTCATGCAAAGCTGCCTGCCTGCCTTCCTTTGATTCTCTCTGAACTGCCTGGTCGTTTTTAATGTTTAATGTCAACCATTTGTGCAGATAGCATGAAGTAGAGAAGATCGCTAGCGTTAGCGTTAGCATTTCTCTCCCGGGCTTAAACGGTGTATTATAGAATGATCACACCGGTGACAGTACTATTCAAAGGGTTCACGAAATATGACTACTACTCTACTGTTTAACATGTTGGGTTACTTAATGTTACTTCATGTTAAGGCTAATAAAAATGACAAGGCTGTAATGCTAACTAACGTGCTAGCTACTAGCTAGGTAGCTAACTTGATCCAGCCACTCCTGGTCCTTTCATCAGACGGGAGCTAAAGAACGAGCAAGACCCATTGCTGGTATAATAACAACCTGGTACTAAGCACACAGGCATCTTGTTAAAGTTATCTTATCTTAGCTATCTCTTATATTTAGTGGAGGAAACATTATGAATCACTTACGCGACTCTGGGATTTGTAGTTTTTCTAGTTACGTATTTTTCATAGTCTTATATTTCACAGTTTTTACGACAAACTGTGACTTTTTTGACTTGGAAATGATTTTTAAGATTGACAACATCATATGTTAATTCATGGCACAATTCAAACGGGATCGAGAGATAAGTTTTCTCTCTCCATTGACTTCAATACATAATTTTTTCCAAAATAAGGTCCCATAGGTCGGAAGTAGTAGGGCGGGACTTCGCCTCTCCATACCTGCCAAGTAACTAGTTTGACTTTACATTACTTGCACTTACCTTTTTAAGGATGAACTTTGGTGAGATCCGTTTTATTTTTAATCGGTCTCTGGTTCAACAGAAAAATCACCCTTTACCAGATCATCTTTTAAATTGCGGTAAAATGCAAAAGAATCCATGGTATATAATAGGGATGGGAACGATTAATCGAATATTCGAAATTATTCAGGTATTCGAATAATTATTCAGGTATTCGAATATGAGTTATGAATATTTTTATTAATTTTTTTTTTTTTTTTTTGGGAGAACGCAGATCACGCAGACTCAAACCTCATCTTATGCCCAAATGCGGCGCAAATGCGCTCCGCAGCCGTTGCGAGGTTCCGGCGCTAACAGTTCATGTGCTCCCCCGCCCCCCTGTCAACACTCGCGACACATGAGTGGCCAGCCTAAACAACAATAAGCGTTGCCTGGCAACCGTGTGTGGCGGCAAAGTACATAGACATTTGACAGAGAGATTTAGTTTTGCCGGTATTCAACATATTTGACCAGTCATAGTCCGGTAATTATTTACACTCTAAGAAGAGTCTTGACATGGCGTCAAAAAGGAGTAATGTGTGGAAATATTTCGACCAGGTTAGTGAGTGCGGTGTGGAGTGCAAAGTATGCCAAATTAAACTTATATACATACTATACCTTGCTATACCCAACCTCCGTTCCAGCTGAGAGGTCTTCTCTACAGCTGGCCTGATTGTGAATCCGCACATGAAAGCTGTAGGCCTATAGCTGTCAAACTGTGATCACCAGTTCAATACATTTGTCAAATTCGACTTGGTTTCTATACTTATTTGAACATGTATTTATTTATTTCCAAAAGTTATTGAAAAAAAAATTCAGATTTTTTTTTACCCAATTTTTTTTTTATAGGATATTTACATTTCGGTTAACCGTTAACCGTTTTTGGGGGGTCGAATATACATTTGCTTTCAAATTCCCATCCCTAGTATATAAGTAGATGTCTCTCTTCTCTCTATCAGCACTATGGACATAAATCATTATGTATTGTTGGAGGTTTTTCATTTTCGCACATGCCGATAACCTGACAGATCGGGTAGTGACAGACCTGTCCCAGAAGACCTGAGAGTAACACAGTTAGTAATGAATACCTTGTTCATGGTGTCGCCTCTCAGACCAGCAGAACTTCAACGTGTCGGTGGAGAACATGCTGACCCGCTGCCTGGACAACGAGAGGAGCTGGCACCTCCACAACAGCCAGGTTTCTAACAAAGGCTCCCAGCTGCTGATTGAGGGCAGTCTCCCGAAGAAGACGACGACGACGGCGGACACGCTGGTGTTCCCCTGCATCCTCAGCGCCCTGCAGTGGATCACTCAGTCGGGATCCGGTTCTGACTGACCCGGGTTCTGCCGGTGAAACCTAGCATCAACGCTAAAGCTGCTCCCACTCTGTGATGCCTCTGAGATCCACATCCTCATCGCTGGGAGCCTCCACCTGGTGGGGGGGGCGCTCAAACACCTGGACGCAGCTAACTACAAGTAAACAGACATGGGGTATTAGTGGATTAAATAATAGGGATGTTCTCATTCCTCTTCAAATCTAAATGAGGTGTGTGTGGTGCTAGCTTTTTGGACTGAATGAGACAAGCTGCACCGAGGTACTGTTAGCTTTCCTACAGTAGCTGATGCTAGCGCTCAAACACCTGGACGCAGCTAACTACAAGTAAACAGACATGTGAAATTAGTGAATTCAAACAGTTTAAATAATGGGATGTTCTCATTCTTCTTGAAATCTAAATGGGGTATGTTTGGTGTGAGCTTTTTTGGACTGTGTCTTCAGAGGTTTACCTGAATGAGACGGGCTGTTAGCTTGATGCTAGGAGCTGATGCTAGGAGGCGGACCAGGGCAGCTCCAACCCAGATTCGTACAGACGAGCAGGGGGGAGATCACTTAAGTCTTAATGAAGCCAAACATGTTTACAATGATCTGAAAGGTGCATTCAGGTGCAGCACGACGAGCGGAGCTGACTCGACTGGAACTGTGTGCCTCGGGATGACCGCAGCGTCGTCTCATTATACTACAGAAACACGACAGAAAGTGCTTCATGGAGTTATGATTTATTGTGATTTTACTATCAATTGGAACACTTGACTATTACGAAGAAAGCCATTTTGCACGGCTTCTAATTTTGCTGGATTTTGACAATGTATTTCACACATGGCCTACTCGTTTCCTTTTTGTACGCGAGTGTAACTTTGCTAATGTCCTCCGATGAAGTCATGTAACTAGCTCTCCTTCCGTGCCATCTTGTCAGACTGTAGACTGAAATTATAGTAATATATAAATGGTCCTTCATTTGCATTATCTGACACTACATACAAGTATCGTATGTAAAATGTTTTAAAAGATATTGAAACTGTATAAAAAATACATTTGTAATCGGGGTCTTCATGTTGTCATGGTGATTAAGTGACGCTAACGGGTGTAACCTCAAGTGAGTTTACATTTCATTTCAGAATAAACCAAGAATATTTGTCACTTGTTGCAAAGTGTCTGAAATACAAGTTAATAAAAAATGGCTTTGCAAATTGTGTAATCTTTTCTTGGTCTCCTTCCAGAAGCTTAAATAGGATATGTTTTATAATTATAGAAACAACTGTTATCAATTAATTGTAATCAACATCTCCCCCCTCATCATCCTCATCAATGGTAGAGGTCTGATATACACACTAGTACACACTGAAGATCACAATATGGGCGTCTGTATAGGATGTATTGGAAAGCAAGTTTTCTAGGAAATGGGCAATTATAATTTACTATATAGTTACATGTAAGTTATATTTTTTTTATTTAAGTCTAGCTCACCAACATCCAGCTGGAGGTAAGTAAATGGTAACTAGACTGCATTTATATAGCGCTTTCCATGTCTTTATGACCCTATACTCTTACTATACTTAATATTTCCATTTTATGCTACTTGTACTTTTAGTCCACTACATTTTGGAGGCAAGTAATGTACTTTTTACCGTTCTACATTTATTAAACACTCAGTTACAAGCTACTTAGCACAAATGAAAACACTGATGATGATGATAGTTTTTACTATTCACAAGCTACCCTGCAGTATACAAAGTCATTCAAACTAGCTGCACCTTTACCAGCTTTGAGAACACTTTCATGATCAATCATTATAAAACATATCATATATTTATTCTGAAATGGACCAATCTGCACAATGACTACTTTTACTGTCGCTACTTTAACTATATTTTGATGAGAATACTTTTCTACTTTTACTTGGAATATTTTGAATGCAGGACTTTTACTGTAACAGAGTATTCCTACATTCTGGTACTTCTACTTTTACTCGGTATAAGATCTGAGTACTTCTACTTTTACTCAAGTACAAGATCTGAGCCCTTCTACTTTTACTCAAGTCTTCCTCCATGGCTGAAGGACTGGGCTGTCACTCAAAAACTGAGTAGCCAATTGGGACACACCCCTGAAAGTCCCGCCCCCTGAGATGTTTGCGCCTGCAGCGAGAGCAAAAGTTTGATCATTAAGAAAGAAGCAAAGAGAACTGCAAACAAAAATATATGTTATAAAAAATAAAATACTTATAGTTTACATGATTACACAAATGATTTGTTTGCAAGTTATAGTTGTACCTTTGAAATTACATTTATTTTTGCTTGACTCAGTTTTGTTCTTCTCTTAAACCCTTAGATTTGCTTAATTCTGAGAAAGTGTTGCTTTATCTTAATGCACAAAACTGACTCCATAAGTTAACCGCTCCAATGGTTCAAGTCAGCGGCAAATGCCTGTGTACAAATGGAGCGCACCGGCCACCGTAGTTACCGGATGTAAGCAGAGTCGTCCTAATGCTAACACAAGGTGAGAATGTTTCGTATTTTGTTTCAATCAAGTAACAACAAAGGCTTACTAGACCGACCAAGGTACGTTTTAACCGTTTGTTTTTTAGAAAAGCACTCGTATGCTAAACTACACTTTGAAGCACTGCAGTATCCTGTTGAAGGAACGGTGATAATATTATAAACAAGGTGAATTTAGCGATCACAACGAAAACGGCCAAGACACAAATTGAGCCCAGAAAATGAGTGTTATTAAGGGCTGTAAATATAATAACCTGTGTCTAAAATGGACAACATTGTTAGGAGATTTAAACTATAGCCTCCAGCGATTCTGCACTGCGGTCACTCAGCCGTCTCTCGAGTTTGCTTTTTCAAATCAGCTGCTCTTCATTTTTTGTCCTGCTATATTTGATGAGTGATACAAATATTTGTTACCATAAGTTCTTAATAAAACTGATACTGTTGGACTCAGTACTAGTTTGACTGCTACCAGAAATAAAATGAAGTACTTTTACTGTGTACTTTATGAGTAATCCTCTGTCAAAGTCCCCTCCATACATAATGCATGTTTTCTGCTATCTTTGATGAGTGATAAAAATAAAATGTTACCATTAGTTCTTAATGATATTGATACTGTTTGACTTTGTATTAGTAAGCCTACTACTAACAATACATTGAAGTACTTTTACTGTGTACTTTGTGAGTAATCCTCTGTCAAAGTCCCCTCCATAGTATACATAATGCATGTTTTCTGCTATCTTTGATGAGTGATACAAATAAAATGTTACCATTAGTTCTTAATGATATTGATACTGCTGGACTCAGTAGTCTTACACCTACTGCCACTAGAAGTACTTTAGTGTGTTGTTTAAAAAAAAATCCTCTGTCAAAGTCCCCTCCTGAGAACAAAATCAAGCCACTTCTGCTAAGTTTGATGAGGAAAATAATTATTTTTGCCATTAGTTCTTCGTGAGATTGAAACTGTTGGACTCAGTACTAGTGAAACTATTCCCACAAGTACTATAAAGTACTTTTACTGTGTACTTTTTTGAGTAATCCTCTTGTCAAAGTCCCCCCTGAGTACAAGAATGCATGTTTTCTGCTATCCTTAACAAGCATTGAAAATATGTTCTTCATGAGACTGATAGGATGCTGAACTATCTCCCCTCTCTCCCTCTCTCCCCTGACATCTCTCCCCTGACCTCTCCGCCCTGCCTCCACCTTTCCCCCCTGCCCCAAATGGACCTGGACTTTAACCCCCCCCCCCACACACAACACACACACACACACACACACACACCCCTTCCCTCATCCAGCACCAGTCACTTTTCTCCCCAGCTCCGCTGCTACTGCACTGAAACTGTACTTTGAACATAATTTTCTCTTTGCACTAAAGAATACTTGCTTTAATGTCAATTCATGTTTGTGGATTGTGTTTTTTTTAAATATATTATTAACTAGTACTTAATACTACTATTACTTAGTCTTATACCTCCTATCTAGGCCCTTTTTTGCATCTTGTTTATGTATATATGTCACACTGTGGGACTGCGAGAAACGGTATTTCAAGATTTCTGTATGTATAACACATGTATAAATGTTGACAATAAAGCTGACTTTGACTTTGATATTGTTGGACAGAGTATTTTAAGAGGATATGGTAGACGTGATATCAGCACTACTTCAGTCAGTACTCCGGTAGCAGCATGTTTACCCCTTGGAAAGTCTTTAGAGACTGGTCTGGATAGCTGGTCTATCCTTCAGCACAGTGACGCACCCTGTCACTCTTGTTGGCCTCTTATGAAGCTGCTGTCTTTAAAATATGATTATTTATCTGCCCTAGTTTGTTACCTATTATAACAGGACCTTCTGACGAAAAGTCATAGTTTATTGGGATTCTTTGAATAGTGAAATCACATTTAAAGTGGACCTATCGTGCTATATTTGAATAATATAGTGTAGGACCATACCTATATAAGGCATATTTATACTTTTTTTTTTTCAAAATACCAAACAGATCATGCATTTTAGCCATGCCTCATTTCGCTCAATTTGACATTTTTTAGCTATGGATTTGCAAGGGCAGATTCAGTGAGAACAGCACCACCTAGAGGCCTGGCATATGTACTACAGCGTCTCCAGCGCTTTCGAACGGCAATGGCCGTGGCTGTCTCCTCCTGATTGGTGGAGTTGGCCCAATAGCCGTACGCCACCGTCCTGACGTCAGGACAGTGTTCAAATCTGGATCAGTTTTTATCAGATCCGTTGCAGCCCCTTTTTAGAGATTTGGGTATGGAGGAAAATAGAGAGGGTTGTGTTTTCTGACACTTGGTGAGTTCCCTGGAACACCGGGGACACATATTCATGTAGAAAAGACGTGCATTTTGCATGATAGGTCCCCTTTAAAGTAAACATTTTATACCTCCCAAATTCATACGTAGGTCGTGGGAATTATGCCAATTGCTTTTGTTATTCAGCTACAGATTCAAGGTTCCATTTATAAAATCTTTTTTTGCTGACATGGCCAACATCTTTTAAGAATAAAATTCTGTCTGCAAATACAAAAATCAACAGCACTGAATAATGAATGTTGGAATTTAAATAAAGTGTGAAACTTGGACAAGCAAACAGAGCTCATAGAAAGGTTGCACCCAGTCCGTCATCTTTCCAGAATTTCGGCCCCATTCATTTCAGAAGTTGAAATACAACGGTTAGGTCGTAGCGAAACAAGTGTACACCTGTATTATCTCCATTAAACTGATCACTGCTGTCTGTGCAGCCTTACAGGAAAGGAGGCAAAGATGAGGGTTTCCACCATTCACCTTCAGCAGCTCGCCATCTTCACCACTGTGCTGACTGGGGGGGGGATAGGCACCATGTACTATCTGATGCAGAGTGAGTGCAACTCAGTTATGTTTTGTCAACACCATAACGTAAAGGCCTCAATATGTGATCAAATAAAGTTGAGCAGCGCTCTATTTTCCATTTTCCTGTTATACTTATATATATATACTTATTATCTGCTAGCTCGTCTGTTTTGAAAACAGAACCACATTTTGAAGATGGATAAATAGACGGATCAGACTATCATCGTTCACTGGACTTCAAGTAAATGAACAGTTTTAGGTCGGTCATCACGACCAGTTTTAGGTCTCAATGTTTTGAATGACTGAATGGAGTTTTGGGTCTGTGCTAGGCTGAGCTACTGTATCATTGTTACTGCAACAGCATACTTTTGGATCACCTGAATTCATACTAAAAAAACTTCAATATGTCCAAAACTCAGCTGCCCGCTTGCTCACCTCCACCCGACGCTCCGACCACATCACCTCTAACTCTCCATGACCTCCACTGGCTCCCCATCAAACACTGCATTGCCTTTTTAAATATTACTTTTCACTTTCAAAGCCCTCAACAACCTTGCCCCCCCCCCCCCCCCCTACCTCTGTGACCTCATCCAACACACCCCCACCCGTCGCCTCAGGTCTGCTGAAGCTAACCTACTGTCTGCAGCCCATCAGGACAAAGCTCCGGACCTGGGGTGACAGGGCCTTCGCTGCAGACCCCCCCCCCCCTCAGTCTGGAACCCCCTCCCCAGCCACGTCAGATCCGCCAACACTCTCACATCATTCAAACAATCCCTCAAAACTCACCTTTTCACTCTTGCCGTCAACTCCTAATCCACTAACCCCTCGCCCTTATTCCACCTAGCTTAGCACTTTCTACTTTTGTTGTTATTTTGTTTTACTTGCTTGTAAGCGCTTTAAGTACCAGGAAAAGCGCTTTATAAATGTAATTTATTATTATTATTATTATTATTATTTTATTATTGTAGCTGCTCCATCAACACATACACATCTCCATCCTTGTTAAAGAGGCCCACATAAGGACATGTTCTGTTTGACTGTGGTGCAAACAGAGACAACATAAGAACATAAGTTGTAAGGTCAAACATAAAATGATAATAAAAAGACAGTATTTTAAAGAAACTATTAAGCATTAAAAAATAACAAAGACAAGTATGAAAACCACATTTAAATATACAAAATATGGCAAAATATTATATTTTAAAAATGTAGGGCTGTGCAGACATGTGCAAAATATATTCAGAGAGCTGAGCATGAACATGGAACACAGTATTAAGAAAAAATAACATGTTCTTCACATGATGTGTATTAATGTAATGCTTAATAATGTGGGGGGTTAAAAGTTAGTGACAGTGCATGGACGCGGGAAGGAGGGGTGCAGTCACCATCTGCTGGCGGAGAGTTGTAACTGCAACGCCAAAAAGTTCACTAAACAAGTCAATCCAAAAGTTTTATTTGAGTTACTATTTTTGAGTTAGCATGTTAGTGTAAGCAGTTTTATAAAAAGCTTCACTATATAAGAGAAAGTGATAATGCGGTTCTTCTGTTGCTCTGCTCTAGAAAAGAAGCTCGTCAGTGCAGACAAGATCAGGGATAGAGTTTTGTGAAAGGAGGATTTAAGAACTGGCGAAAGGCAGGGGAAACATTTAGGGAGCATGAGAAGTCCCGTCAACACACAGGCCGTCAACAAACTGGCAGCATTACAACGAACACCGATGCTCTCACAAGCTGTAGCTAAAGACAACATGACTGCATTTAAACGTGGATTCATCTTCTTATTATAGACGCATGCATTTCCAAACATTCGGTCTACCTATGTTGTAAATGTATTATCTCTTGATTTACACACGGCATCTATTGCACGCCCGGAGAGGGAGCCCTCCTCTGATGCTCTCCCCGAGCTTTCTCCCATGTTCCCCTTTAAACTGTGGGTTTTCTCTGGAAGTGTTTCCTTGTACGATGTGAGGGTCTAAGGACAGAGGGTGTCGTTTTTTCTCATACTGATATTCTGAACAAACTGTGCTGTTGTATTTGCTGTAAAGTGTCTTTACTGTAGGGTATTTTTTTATATGTACAGCACAAAAAAATCGTTTAAAAATGTGCTATATAAATAAAACTTGATTTGACCCAACTGACAGTTTAACGGCCTTCATGCAGTGCTCTTTGAATGTGAATTTCAAGTGCTTTTATTCATTATAATGAACCATTTCACTGCTTTCAGCACCTTTACTTATTATTTGATAATTATTTTCATTCATTTTTTGTACAGAGCAATTTGCTGAGTCAGACTACCACAGACTGGCCACGCAGAAGTTGAAGGCATGTCCCGTTGCCATGGAATCGCTTGGAGCCCCGCCTTTAAAAATCCACAACATTCACCTAACTGACAGAGACAACTGCATAGGTCAGAGCACTGCAAAGGTACAACTTTCTTAAACTTGTAAGGTGGTTAACAAAGCTCTTTTTAACAATAATTATATTTTAAGAAAAGGTCCAGTTATTAATGCAACCTCTGGCAATAATCACGTTTAACATTAGCGAGTTCCGAAGAATGAATTGTAATTCGTCGGCGTAGGTCAGCTGGTCATGACCAAATATGATTGCTAGGGCTATATTATAGATAGATAGATATATTCAAAGGCTTTATTGTCATGTGCACAGCAGCTTCAGTATAGATATGCAATGAAACTCTTAAAGGTGGGGTAGGTAAGTTTGAGAAACCGGTTCGAGATACACTTGTTGTTATATTCCATGGAATGCTCTTAACATCCCGATAGCAATGAATATCTGAAGTGCTTTGACAACAAATCCATAAAAAATATCATCAGTGGAAGCCGTAGGACTGTAAAAAGCACGACCAATCATCTGAGCCGGCCCGGCTAAAATAACTGGATGGCCTACCTGCCTGTCAGCCTTCCATCTGGGCACAAACTTATCTCGTGCCCTCATTGGTCATGTGCACGTTCGTGTGTGTTGGAGGAGGGGCTCTGTAAGGAAGTGGTAGATTTGTTCCGGCTGTGTATTTTCAAATCCGAGCGCACTCGAGCTGGTTTCTCCAAAATTACCTACCCCACCTTTAAGTCACAGGCCCCTCCAACAGTGCAACATAACATGCAACATAACATATATATATATGAACATGAACATTCAGAATAGTTTTCCCAAGCTACTGTGGCAGGTTGTGCATGCTTTATTTCAGAAAGCAAAATTGTGATTATTATTAGACTTATTGTACTGCCCTAGTTACTGTTATAGCAGTTTCTCTTTTTAACACGTTCACTGTGAGCTCATCAATTATGTCGCAGCAAACTAGTTTTCAAACTGGGGTTTAATCCAAGTGGGAGTTATCTTTAAGTCCAGAAGGTGAGGTTGGTTTGGGATTCAAACAGTGGGCAGCTGTGCTTCCACTCATGTAGTGCAAAGCTCTGCCGTCTGTCTACACTGCAGATGAATTTGAATTAGCATTGTGTTGTGTTGCAGATAAAGATCCCTGTGACTGGTCCACAAACTGGAGGTTATCTGTATACTTGTTCAACAAGAGACCTCGATACCAACAGGTTGGTACATTCTGTATTCTGAGATGCACATTTTGTTGACAATTATTATTCTTTATTCAGTATATTGTGACAGAAATATGCATGTAAATCATTTTGACCACAACTCCATGCAAATGTACAGTGCATCTTCTATATACATTGTATATGGAAGATGACAACTAATATATAAATACATATGCACAGGACCCATACACAGTAGGTCTGAATACACACATGCACAATAGAAGCAGCATGGTACAGTAACATCCATGTCAGCAGTGCAAAGCAAGCTGTTGGTATTCTGAGGAAAATGGGTGCCACATGAATTTAGTGATCCCTTCAACCAAGGCAAATGCATGCATTAAGCATATTTCCAGCTGAATAAACAAATATTTAACGTGTAAAAGCAGGACCATTAGTAAATGAATCTGCAATGTCTTCAACATTTTTAAATGAATGTCATTATTTCCTACACTCGCCGTCTGAAGTCCACCACCAGCTCCTTGGTCTTCCCCGCGTTGAGCTGGAGGGTTCCTCTGGCACCAGAGGGTGAAGTCCTGCGTCAGCTCCCTGTACTCCCTGTCGCCTGTCGTTATGATTTGATTTAGGAGTTTTGAATGGGAGAAGTTGTAGAAAACATACCAAACACTAATTATTCAAAGCAGAGTATTTCATTTTATATCAAAAGTGATTTGTTTTCCATGTCATTCGTGTATTTTTCTTATCAGAAAGTGAAGTTATTTATTTCTAAGCTCCAAATCCACATTTTTCCCTCAATGGCCTTTGTGCCCTGGCATGGGGCCTTTGTGCCCTAAAAAATTGTGTGACACCAAAGGCCGAATAGCCTTGCCCCTAAAATGACGAAATTCCAAGCCTGGTTAGCACCAAGCGGTACATCAGCGATAGCGGACATGATTTCAGTCTTACTTTTATGGTCCTTAAATACCGTCTCGGCCACTGCGGTCATCCCGCCATCGGTGAATGGCTTTTTGTGCTTAGCTAAGATGTGCGCCACTTTAAATGATGCCTCCGCTGCCGCGTTGGCCTCCTTCGTCGGTTGGGTGAATAAACACTGCTGTTTTTTAAGTGCTATCCTACTGTGGCATAATCTGTTTTCTACCGGCGTATTTTTCATTCTGATTCTACTTGTGATAGACGGACATCTAGCCCATGTATTGATCCCATCCGATAGCTGCTATAATAAAACACAACAGGAACACTTCTACCTGCTCTCCATAATGATCAATAACAGTGAACGGATGGTCATTAAAGTAAGGTAAAAATAAACAGAATCACACGAAGCCTGGTTAGTGTTGCCTGACTTTATAAAGTGTGTTTTTTTTTTTAGAAGTGTGGTCACGTTATAGTCACTTTGCTCAGCGCTACTGCTTGTTACAGCTTTAATTTGCCGTACTCGCCATGAACTGTTATTGTTCAGGTTAACCTCGCCCCCCTCCGACGTAAGCGTGAAGTATTGGTTCTTGTTTCTTGCCGGCAGTCGAGTGGGGCTACCGGTACCGGTTTGGTGGAAAAGGGGCAACAGAGAAAGTACTTTTACTACTGTATCGTATTATTTCCGATGGCTTTATTGTATGATTGAAGATGAACACACAGCCATGCGAAAAACTGCGACATGTGTTCGGCTACTTATGCGTACTGCAATTTTTGAAATCCCGGAGCAGCGTTCCGGTGCGCTCCGGCAGCACTAACTACACCCCTGATAATAACACATTGCCAAACATTATCTCAGCACTAACTCCCATGTGTGCCCGTTATCCAATGCAAATCAGTTCTGGACCAGACTTCAGATCTGATGACACAAACAACAGATTTACTCAGCAACTGCTCTACTAAAACAGACTCAACTCCCATTTTCTTTCTTGTACTATTTCTTTGAAGGTCAAAGCGTACATCACATGATGCTTTGTGTGTAACATTTCTGTTTGTATCCTTTCATACAGGTGGAGTCTAAAGCAGGCCGTTCTGAAACTGAAGGAAGGACAGACCATTGACCTGCTGAACCCTCCTGCAGCACAGAGCTTTGACACAGAGCTGTGATATATACAGAATTGCAATTCAGAGTATCACTGTGATACAGCGAACACACCCAGGCACTGACCAGCTGTCTAATGCCAACCGTGTTGTCTGGTCTAACTAACAGTAAGAAGATGGAGGAATATTAAACCAAATAGCAGATCTTTTGAAGGGAGCGTCACACGAGGCAAATGTCTTTGAACGTCTCAGCTTCTCACAGACTGATCTGGATTTGTTGATATTTTGTATTAAATAATGTGATGAAGGCTTTTTCTTTGTTATACTGATGCTGGGGTCATTTTTGATTTCACAGGATAATGGCTTTAGAATCAGAACATTTAGCCATACTTGCCAACCTTGAGACCTCAGAAATCGGGAGCATTTCCAAAACCACCGCGGGGGGGGGGTGCTAGTGGATCGCCGGAGCTGTATTAGATTAACATTAACATGCTTATTGTAGTTGTAAGTGCACTGCCTTGCGGCCCGTAGCACCATAGGTGTGGGCTGGACCTGTATTTTACAGGAAAGGAGTGAGCAGAGGGTAGAATTGTCGATTCTTGTTCTGTTTGCTGTGACTATTTTCCTCACCCTCTCAGACTTTCAGTTGCGCGCGCTACGCTACCATGGAAACCAAACAATGGTGTAGCTGTATTAAAGTCCGAGTGGAAACAGTCCTGAGTAAATCTGATTTTGTCAGAAATCGGGAGAAATGCGGGAGAAATATGACCCCGGGAGGAAACCGGGAGAGGGCAATGAAATCGGGAGTCTCCCGCGAAAATCGGGAGGGTTGGCAAGTATGCGTTTAGCACACAGTGCTCCAAGTGGGCCGGTAGCATCTTTGCTGCTATTATGGAATGTCTGCAATGAACCAGAGGAAAAAATAAATATGGCACTTCCACATTTGACTCTTTGGCGTACCGTGACTTTATCTATCAGCCCTCTCAAATCATGTTTAATTGATCCCTTTGCCATTAAAATGAAAACACTGCTTTACCCACTGCTTCACATCGGGTACTTAAAGCTGCATGCGCATTACGTTAGCGCTCAGGTGCTTACATTAGCGTACCTAAACAACCTAAACTCCATCCTCTGCTATTGTCGGTTTGATGAGAGGGACATCAAACAGCTGTGTGACAAGCTTCTGTTATGTGTGCGGGACCTTGTCTCAATTAACAAAGCTGCAACAGCTGCAAAGGCAACATGCTAACACATAGCTAAAGACCCCTGAACCCAGAGTGATGATGTTGAGTGTGTGCCGACTCCGAACACGCAGCATGACACATATAACAATTACTATTGCAATAAGGAAGACATAACACAAGTTAATAACGGTGACAATTCTAGTTGTTGCAGTCGTGGCGTCGCCTGGCCTGCCAATGTTCTTTCTGTAGCCCCGGACAATTTTACCTGAACCTCATCATGACACTAGAGAGGACGGCAGGATTGTAATTTCCCGTGTTCAGTGAATGCAATTATTATGTAAAAGTTTATTTCCAAGGCTCACCTTCATATGATCATTATAGTTATAAAAGAAATAAGAGAATGAATGAGAAACAGTTATGAAATACTATATGACAGTAAAACAAGAATACAGTTTAAAAGGAGAGTGATTTGTAAAATCAAAAAGACATTGATGGTGTGGTATTTCCAAGTTGAGAACAAGAACAATACCCTATCTTTTGTGTGTGTGTGTGTGTGTGTGTGTGTGGTGTGTGTGTGTGTGTGTGTGTGTGTTGTGTGTGTGTGTGTGTGTGTGTGTGTGTGTGTGTGTGTGTGTGTGTGTGTGTGTGTGTGTGTGTGTGTGTGTGTGTGTGTGTGGTGTGTGTGTCCCAATTCCAAAACTACGCCTTACCCACTCCCCCTCCGTGATGGAGTGAACTCCGTGGAGTGACTCTCAGCTCAACGAAGCTCCCTCCTGTCAGATGGAGGGAGTAGATACAGCGGCAAGCTTTGGGACAAACTCCCTCTCTCCGGCAGAAACAGGAAATGCCGTAACTGAATGTAACAACGGTTTCAAATCAGCATCTCTTTGACAAAAAATGTAAATGAATATCTAAAATAAAACTCCAAACATCTTTCATTGTGTTTTTTGTGAAGCTCTTTTAGTTTTAAACCTGATGTTTATAAGCTTCTTAGTTTTTGCAACAGTGTAATATACACAACTTTATAATAAAATGCACACATTTACCTTTTTCCAGACTAAACACAGGTATACGATCCTAAGTTAAAAAAAACATGAGGTTATCATCTGGATGTTTGCTGGAACTGTTTGTAAACAGCGTTGAGTCCAGTCAGGTAGTGACCGGGAAGGTTTCTCATTTCTCTAATTCCCCTCCTCGACTCCTGTCCTCGAGACGGAGGCCCAATCCCAAACCGCCCCTACACCCTACCCCTACACACGACCCCCGTTTGCGCGTTTGCGCGGAGGGTCCGCCACATTAAGTGCTGTTCCAAACCAACGAGTGTGGAGAGGTGTGGAGGGGGAGTGGGCTATCAAGCCCTCCTCAAACAGCGAGTCTGCGGGTGTTTCTCAATGTAGAGTACGCTTGCTTGGTAGCACATGTCTGCCGAGCGTCTTGCTTCAGAAGCGAGTCAAGAATACTTCCTGGCATTCGGAAAACAAAGAGTGGAACAGGCTAGCAAGTGTGCAGGTGTGCGTCATATGAGAGGCCCCGCCTTACATCTTCCGCCACAGATTTGGGGAAATTGGTCCGTGCGCAAAGCATTGTGGGGATTTTAAGACCGCGGAGTCTACTCATGTGCACACTCGATATTTCTCCAAACGGAGTACGCCAGGCTCTGTAGATTTCCAAGTATGCTGGAGATTGGAACAGTACTTCGGCGGCACTCGATGACGTAGTATGCTTGAAATAGTGGCTCTGAAGCAGCTTTACTCGCGATTGAGGGTGTTTCTCAATCGGTGCTGACTTGAGACCGGTCTCTACCTGACCGGAGTCACGCTGTGTGTGTCCGTCAGGAAACACGCTGTTTACAAGTAGTTCCAGCAAACATCCACTGATAAACTGCGATGTTAACAACCTCATGATAACCTCATATTTTTTTAACTTAGGATCATACCTGTGTTTAGTCTAGAAAAAGGTAAATGTGTGCATTTTATTATAAAGTTGTGTATATTTACAGACTGTTGCAAAAACTAAGAAACTTATAAACATCAGGTTTAAAACTAAAAGAGCTTTACAAAAAGTAACACAATTAGAGATGTTTGGAGTTTTATTTTAGATATTCATTTTAATGTTTTGTCTAAGAGATGCTGATTTGAAACCGTTGTTACATACAGTTACGGCATTTCCTGTTTCTGCCGGAGAGAGGGGAGTTTGTCCCAAAGCTTGCCGCTGTATTTACTCCCTCCATCTGACAGGAGGGAGCCTCGTTGAGCTGCGAGTGTGGCTACAGACGGAGCTCACTCCGCCACGGAGGGGTAGGGTCGAGGGAGTGGTTTGGGATTGGCCTTAGTCCCGCCCACAGGAGATGCGAGCGGAGGAGCCGAGGAGGGGAGCCGAGGAGAGAGGAGGGGAACCGAGGAGAGAGGAGGGGAAGCAGCAGGCGGTTAGAGAAATGAGAACTCCTCTCCTCTGAGCGGTCATTTTAAAGAGACGTCCATTAATGATGACAGGAGGCACAGCAGCCCTCTGTCTGATGGACAGATGTGTTCATGACGACTTATATATTTACTTTCATTCATTCACAGTGCGGTATAATGAGACAATAACAGGCTACAGATGCGGACACACACACACACATGACACATATATTTATATAAATATATACAATTTCAGAATCAAACAAGTATGAGAGCACTCTCATAATAACGTAACACAATCAGAGACTGGATATATCCACCCCCCTGAGAAATGAGATGTCCTTCACATGGCACGCTGAAATCCATTTCCGGATCACTACTGGAGGACCGAGGATTCGAGGAGTCGAGGAGGGGAAATTAGAGAAATGAGATACCTTCCGGGTTGCAGTCGAATAGTCCAAAAATCAGCTCCTAAGTTTATCGTCTATTCCTCTGAGTGAAACGTCACGGGGGTTAAGGAATAGTGGATAGGAGAATTCAAAGGATTTAGGAGAAGAGACTGCGGTGCTTTGAGAATCCGACTGCACTTTCACTATCCGACGTGTTTATGATGCGCCAGCGGAGGTCATAAATGTTGACTTTATTTGATCATTTCAGTAAAAACTAACGTTCATATTTCTCTTTTTGATTATAATACTGATGAACGTTCAAAACAAAGCACTTTGGCAACTTAACACATACGTTTTAAAATGCACCGTAACTTTCATGATATCATTTCTCGTTCATAATCGGTTGTTTCCGTGAACGGCCGACTGTTGTGTGACGGCAAATGCTGCGGCCGCAAGGCATTGTGGGGCAGCATTTTCTCCTCTCCTTTAGGTTAGGAGGTCCAGTGGTTCCTAAGCTAAAGGAGGTTATAAAGGAAGTTTGAAACCTCCTTTCCTTTTAATTTAGAGAATTCGAACGGCACTTATCATGGCTGCCACTGAGGACTTCCGGGTCATTTCACTCCGTTAGGAAGGTTCCTAAGCTAAATGGACTATTCGACCGACCGCAACCCTGGATTCTCAAAGCACCGATGCAGACCAAGCCCCCAGGAAGTACTCCGGACTCTGTGCCCAATATTCGTTGTGTCCAAACGGCGGTACTACAACTTCCGTATCAGTCTGTGACGTCACCCGGCCCAAAACTTATATATATCACATTAAAAAAAATACTTGTACTTTTACTCAAGTCTTGCTGTTCCTCAGTGTAGATAGGGGAGTGTCTAGCTGGGCTGAATCAGTCCTTCCTTCAGGCACTCATTTATTATTTGGCTTTTTTATTTTCGGGGGCAGCAGGCGTTTCAGGGTTTCGGTGATGTGTGCCTTTTAAAGTCGCCTCAGAAGATAGGTAGGTAGGTTCTGGGGAAGTTTGTTATTTGCAAACTAGAGTCAATGCTTGTGTAGCATCTGGCATCAGATGTTGTTGAGTGAGGTCTCTCTAGGTTGTCCTCAGACGAGCCCTCCATCATCCCAGTTCTCCATACATCTGGCCTGTTCACCATCCGCTGCGATGTTCCTGCGGACTCCCGCCGCTGGAAGTATAGGATATGGGATGACTTTGTTCTTCATGGTTGGCTTTACTATGCTGATTAAGGACAACTCCTCTCAGTCCTGGTTTTTAGTTCAGAGTGTCCTTCTCCTAGATGGGTTGCCTTCCATGGCTATGAGCCCCATCTGCCCCTGCTATTTTTGCCCATAGCTGGGGAGCAGTTTAGGGAACGGTGCCTTGCTCAGGGACACCTCGGTAGCACTTGGCCCCTCCGGGACTTGAACTGGTGACCTTCCAGTTGCCAAGCCAAGTCCCTATGGACTTCGCCACCACCGCCCAAAAGGTGGTTTAATTGTAGCTGGTAAGTAGTTGCAAGTAAGCTGTAGTCTATGGTGGTAGGCTAGTGCAGTAGTGTGAGTGTATTTTGTTTGTGTTAAGTAT
>JAAOOA010001324.1:25000-37500 GCA_012861695.1 Trematomus loennbergii | reverse complement strand
TATTAACCCGAAAGTACACAAAAATTACACTTCAGATACTCAACTTCCTTGACATGCTTCACGTTTTGAAATTTCGCAGATATCTGTTACGGTTCTTCGACAAAACGTTCACATGTAAGAGGTTCATCTCTCATTTAGAACAATGAAGCCTTTGATCTCTAGGCAGCTCGTTAGCTCAACTATAAACACGATGATGTCATCACTCCAACTGACATGCTCAGTCAGTTCTAACTGTTCATTAGCAAATGCTGTTTACACACAGTCTCTCTCTCTCTCTCTCTCTCTCTCTCTCTCTCTCTCTCTCTCTCTCTCTCTCTCTCTCTCTCTCTCTCTCTCTACCTCTCAAACTAAACTAGTTATAAATATGTTTATTTTTACAATTTGATTCAAATCATTTATCTTTTCTGCATTTCTCTGCTAAGTTCAGCAACACACTGACTTGGTCTTTGTAGCTAAAAGCAGCTACCATTCAGCTAATAACATATTCAGCTTTTTCTGCATTTTCAGCTAAATTCAGCCACAAATGTTCACAGTTTACAGCATTCGCACGCATTTTCTGCAGGAAATGCATTTTCTAGTTCCCTTTCACATCCAACGTCTGTTTTTCGCTTGAACAAAACAAGCCATCAACTGCTTCCTATTTCCCAAACTATCCCTTCAAACTTTGTAACTTGATATTTTTCTTTTCAACACGAGCTAACGGCTGCAAGCCTGATCTCGTGTTTCAGTTTCTATTGAAGCGCTTTCATTGAAGTCTCCGGAGCAGCAGTATTACTTTACGAGCTCGTATTCACAGATAATGGCTGTGCAGTAAAGGCAGCGGCAGCTTGTAGTATACGAGCATTATGTGTAACTTCAGGGGTCAGAAGTTCAGCGTTTTGGTCGACTAGCAGCTGTGTTAGGGAGTGTTTGGTGGAGGAGAAACAGAATGGGAATGAGTGTAACTTTATCCACCATGTGTTCAGTTGAGTTGGTAATGTAATGATTGCGACACGTGGTTAAAAAGACCCGGACACTTCCAGCAATGATTCATCACTCCTCTCTGGATCAAATTGCAAACTATTTATGCCGTGCCAGGAGGTGAGGGTGTAAGTCAAAAGGAGAAGCTGACAGAACGTTACAGAAATAGCTCGGCTGTTTAAAACAACTCTCTGGTGTTCTTCATGAGTTAGTGTGGGGTCGGGAGAGGACATGTTACATATACAACATATACAACATAGTTCCTGCATTTCTACACCACCTATATCTGGATTAACCCTCCACTACATCCCAAAACAATGAAATCAACAATGCTAATACTAAATAATAAGATGTTGATCTTTAGAAGCAAAAGAGTCGTCTTGTTGATACAGTTTGTCCGATCTCCGCCGCCAATTCATGTCGAATTTGGAAGCTAACGTTAGCTGGCTAAGTTAGCTAACGTTGACTCGAAGATTTGTCGGGTATTTCACCAAATGTACTTTCTACTTTTTTGCTACGGTTTGTTCACAAACGTCTGATTTCCACCTCCGAATCCTGTCCAATTAGGAAGCTAACGTTAGCTGGCAAAGTTACTTGTAAATCAATCACCAACAGTACTCTCTACTTAAGCTAACTTAAAGGGGACCTATCATGCAAAATGCACTTTGTGATGTCTTTATACATAAATATGTGTCCCCGGTGCGTCGGGAACTCACGCAGCGTCAGAAAATAAAACCCTCTCTCTTTTCCTCCGTACCCAAATCTTTCAAAAACGGGTGTACAACGAGCGGATACAGATTCCATCCGATCTGACGTCGAAAAAAAGAACTCACCTTGTGATAAACCTGCAAGAGAAAAAGCATTTGAGCTGCATACTGTTTCAGAAATAATCCTTGATGTGTTTAGAACAGGATGGCGAAATATCACAACCGAATTTAACTTTATCTCCGGTAGAATTTCTGATCAGGCATTAGCTCCGCCTCCTCTTATTTATTTCTTTCAAGCTAAGGACCCAAAATCCGCGTTTCTCTAACAGTGCTTCAAAAGAGGGGTTTGAGCAGAATGAGGCGTGGCTACAACGGGGGATCTGTTTGGGATTTTGAAAAAAAAACTTCACAGACAAGTTTTATATAGGTATGGCCCTACAATATATGTTTCAAATATAGCATGATAGGTCCACTTTAAGCTAGCTTTTTAAGCTAATGAACGAGCTAACAAGCAGTTTCTTTTGTCATTAACTAGCCTGTCTTTCATTTGTTCTGTTTTAAGTCCATGATTAAGCAGTTCAACTAAATGTTTCTTACCTTTGTAAACTGTCAGATTCCCATCGGAAATGACAAACTTTCATTGACCTCTAAAGCAGATTTTAGCTAACAATCAGCGGCTGTTTTTGTTCCCGTTGTCCTTGCTTCACCAGTAGAACAGTCTATTTTAACTAACTCTTATGCTAACCTAAAACCAGGTTATTTTAACATTAACTAGTCTGTCTATGTTCTGTTATCAGTCCATGATTAAGCAGTTGTCTGGAGGTTTTGAGTACTTCACTTTTCCATTTTTTAGGTTTAAGAAAGCAGACATGCAAATTACAAAACATATGAAAGCATGATTCCAAGGTTTGGGGAAAAAAAAGTTGGGATTTTGATTTAACTTTTGCTGAAAATAACAATAATGATCACTGATATACCAACCCAGTCTCACGGCATTTCGTGTTATAGTCACGAAATTAATTTAATGTATTGATTCGTGTTCACCAACACAATTTTCACCTTTTTTTCGTCACACAGAACGATTTTAAATGCAATGTATTTCTATTGGTAGTATGTTTCGTGCCTGCACACACGTCTTTTTGTCCGGTCGGGTCTTGGAAGACCAGAAGCTGTGTGGTTCATAAAAACATTTTCTTACTCAATATCTTACCCTCAGCCTAACCCTATCCCTTTTATTTAAAATTGTATAATGAGTTTATTTGCCGTCCTTGAGGAAAAGAAATGGCTCAGAGCCTCAGAATACTGACATCTGTATTTTTTAAATATTTTTTTCCTTCTAATTTGTTATTATTTGGTGCAGGCACGAAACATACTACCAATAGAAATACATTGCTTCTAAAATCGTTCTGTGTGACACGAAAAAAATGGGGAAATCGTGTTGATGAACAGATTAGATGAACTATTAGATCAATAGATTAAATGTCGTGACTATAACACGAAATGCCGCGAGACTGTGTTGGATATACTGATAATTATACTCAGTTGATTATGGGGACTGTATGATGATACGATGTGTTTAATAAGTCAAAAAGTTGGTTAGCAAACGTACAACTTTGCTCCCCCAAATGTAATAAAAACAATGTATTGGGCGCATAATCTCCAAATTTCAACAGATGGTGAAAAGCTGGTGAACACAATCATCCTGAAACTCATTTTAAAGGTTATCATCTTATTTCTCCAGAAAGCACGACAGATACAGGGCAGTGGACCGGACACTTCTCAAAAATGTCCCGAGGCTTTGACAAACTACTGCATCCACGGGGGTGCCGTTACATTAAAGAACAGAATGCACCGTCCTGCAGGTAAGACGCTGCAAAAACACGGAGATGATTAGCATTTTCTGAAAGGTGTAGCTGTAAAATTCAACTGATAAAAGAGCAGAGATGGCAAAAGTACACACATCCTTTACTCAAGTAGAAGTACAGATACTCGTGTTTAAAATACTCTGGTGAAAGTAGAAGTACTGACTAAACTTCTTTACTCAAGTAAAAGTAAAGAGGGCTTTGAATGTACTTCAGTAAAAAGTACCCATAACTAGCAGCTGTTTTAAAGAGTACCTGACCTCCTCTTTATATTAATAGAACAATAATGTCATTGTTAGCTAATGAATGTTTCCATGCTGAACAACGGCAACATGACAACGTTTTCATTGGTCCCTCTTCTTTAGAGAAGACCAGGAAATGATGGATACACGGATCGTGTTCAAATCAATAGGCACGCAATGACTCTAAATAATAATGATCACGCCACCAAACACACATTCAAACTAAAGGAACCACCTGTTTGGGAAATGTAAGAAGTAGAAAGTACAGGTATTTGTGTTCAACATGTAAGAAGTAGAAAGTACAGGTATTTGTGTTCAACATGTAAGAAGTAGAAAGTACAGGTATTTGTGTTCAACATGTAAGAAGTAGAAAGTACAGGTATTTGTGTTCAACATGTAAGAAGTAGAAAGTACAGGTATTTGTTCAACATGTAAGAAGTAGAAAGTACAGGTATTTGTGTTCAAAATGTAAGAAGTCAAAGTAAAAAGTGGTCGAAAAATAAGTAGTGGAGCAAAGTACTGATACCAGAAACATGTACTTAAGTACGGTAACTAAGTATTTGTACTCAACTACTTCCCACCCCTGTAAAAGAGGCAGTAGTGTTTCTTTATGTGTCTGTTATATCAAACCAGTGACAGTATTTCTGTTTCTCAGGTGTCAGCATGGCTACATCGGCTCCAGATGTGAATATCTGGACTTGGATTGGCGGATAGGAGAGAAACGACAAATAATAATCGCCTGCGTCATCGCGGGGCTCGTTTTCCTGATTCTTCTCATCGTATTCATCTGTATTTGTTCACAGTAAGTTCCTGTGTTGTTCTACATAAAAGAATGGTGGGAAAATATGTCTTTTTTGGGCAAGTTAGAAGCTTTTGAAAGAAGTATCTAGAGCCAGGAGACGCTTAGCTTAGCATTAAGACGAGGACGTTTTTTATTTCACACAAGCTTTGACATTTTAACACTTCGCATATTTTCTACGCATTATTCCACGGCATCCTTCTCATCTGACCTTCGTGATAAAGTGACTAAACTTATTTCCCAGCAGTGTTACTTGTTCATTAAGTATCTTTCATTGGGTTAAGACCTTACCATGTTTGCAGGTTTTTCCTTATGAAATAGTAATTTTCTGCAGTGCTGAAAATCATCACACTCTTGAAAGTGTGTTTGTCGTGCGATATAAACATTATGGTAGGGGATATAAGCCCATAAATACCAATAAAATACAAAAACTAGATTGTATTTGATTAAAAACAGCAGTACAAACCATTATATATTAAAAAACGTAACCGGAGAAGTTAGCGTTACTCTGATACAAGTCATTTTAAGCTTTTACAAAGTACATTTTTTGTAAAATTCTACTTAAATTGAGTAAAACCTTTTTTTAAATATATAACATTTGGTTCCAATTTAAACACAGTACAGTACAGAGTTCCCTTTCAGAGTTATTTCTTCTCTACTCAGTGTTCATATTCAACTTTGCATGATGATTAACACTGTATAGCATTCAATTAGATCAACTTCACTGCTATTTTACTCAATATGGATAGCAATTCATTTTAGCATGGTTAATTTCTGCTGTATTTAAACGCTAACTTCATTTGTCTTTCCCTCAGTCGGAGGTGCCGGTTGTGTTTGTCTGATATATGTACAAAAAACATAGTTGTTAGGAAAGCTAGCTTGAGTCATTTTAAGCTTTTACAAAGTATTTTTTTGGTGTAAATTCTACTTAAATTGAGTAAAACTTTATTTTAAATATATAAATGTGGTTCTAATCTAAACAGAGTAACACGCACTCCAAGTTCAAAGTTATTTCTACTCTATTCAGTGTTTATATTCAACTCTGCATGATTTGTACACTATCTAGCCCCTTTACTGCTATGCTTAAATTAGCATCATATTTGACTCAATATGGATCGCTTATTTTATTCCTGCATGGTTCATTTTCAGCTGTATTTAAACGCTAACGTGTTTCTCTTCCGTCAGTCGGAGGTGCCGGTTGTGTTGGAGGAGACGAAGACGGAGAGAGAACCGAGGAACGGCTCGGAGAAGCTCAGCATGATGGAGACACACACACCGTTAGCATCAGAATCAGAGCCAACACACACCAACGCTGTGTGAAGAGTGTGTGTGAGACCACCAGTCTGCGAAGTGTTTACAATGGAGGGATTTCTGTTCTTCATGTGACAGCTGCTGCCTTTTGTCTCACGGTGACATCATTTTTCCGGATGAAGATCAAGCAGCAGCACGGGAGTTTTGCACCCTTCTCTTAAAAGGGCACGAGTGTCTGAAGCTGTGATGAAGCTCCAGTACAAAGAGGACGATGAACACGAGTTCGGAGAGTTCATGCGTGTTGGCAAGGACGTTTCTTTTCCAACACTGTGGAGTAACAAGTGCTGCAGACTGAAGGGCTAAATCAGGTGTTGCTATGTTGGAAAAAGATGTCACAGCAGCTGGCAGCCGGGGGATAACAGATGGTCAGGTTATTGTGCGATGTGGGAGACAATAAGCCCTGTTGGCATCGCACTATAATTACCTGGGGAGCTTTAGACATGTATAATTACTGCGAAGGTCTTCTGTGATTTTATCCCATGCTGATCGGCAATTTCCGTTGTTTGTCAACCAAAAACTCACCCATAATAGCTGTAACATTTCCCCAAACATGGACTTCATGTGATTACAGTAGCCTGAGAGACTGTTATCTAAATCTAACTAGCGAACATAAGCTATATATCTAACTAGCTAACGTTAGCTTTGTGCTATGCGGGAGACAATAAGCAATGTTGGCATCGGACTAGTATTTCACAGGGAGCTTTAGGAATGTATAATTACTGCGAAGGTCTTCTGTGATTTAATCCGTGCAAATCGGCCATTTCCGGTGTATGTCAAGTAAAAAATTCACCACATTTTACCTACTGCACTTCCCCAAACACGGGGATAACAATACTGGTGTGAGCGAACTCTATCTAAAAAACTAGTGAATGTTTGCTATATATTTAACAATTTAGTTAACGTTTGCCAGTAAAAACTCACCCCATTTTACCTACTGAATTTCCCTGATCATGGACGTCATGTGATAAGATTTAGCAAACGTTAGCTATATATCTAACAAGCTAACTAGCAAACGTTAGCTATATATCTAACAAGCTAACTAGCTAACGTTAGCTATATATCTAACAAGCTAACTAGCTAACGTTAGCTATATATCTAACAAGCTAACTAGCTAACGTTAGCTATATATCTAACTAACAAGCTAACTAGCCAACGTTCCCCATCTCCATGATTTGGTGTTGTATTTGATATTTTCCTTTGCAAGATTTATGTTTTATCCATCCTCTTGCTCGGCCAAAAGGCTGCATTGGAAACTACAATGAAAGTAAAAACGTTCCCGAATGGCTTGGTTTTTCTGTGCACTTTTGATCAAATTGCTAATGGTACTGGAACGATGGTTGCTAGCTAGCTAACTAAGAGCGGCTACCGTCACTTCTGGTTAGTGCACAGCTACCATATTTAATTTAAAGGTCACCTATTGTGCAAAATCCACTTCTTCATGTCTCTTCTACATCAACATGTGTCCCCTCTTCTTCATGTCTCTTCTACATCACATGTGTCCCCTCTTCTTCATGTCTCTTCTACATCAACATGTGTCCCTCTTCTTCATGTCTCTCTACATCAACATGTGTCCCCTCTTCCTCATGTCTCTTCTACATCAACATGTGTCCCCTCTTCTTCATGTCTCTTCTTCATCAACATGTGTCCCCTCTTCTTCATGTCTCTTCTTCATCAACATGTGTCCCCTCTTCTCATGTCTCTTCTACATCAACATGTGTCCCCTCTTCTTCATGTCTCTTCTACATCAACATGTGTCCCCTCTTCTTCATGTCTCTTCTTCATCAACATGTGTCCCCTCTTCTTCATGTCTCTTCTTCATCAACATGTGTCCCCTCTTCTTCATGTCTCTTCTCATCAACATGTGTCCCCTCTTCTTCATGTCTCTTCTACATCAACATGTGTCCCCTCTTCTTCATGTCTCTTATACATCAACATGTGTCCCCTCTTCTTCATGTCTCTTCTACATCAACATGTGTCCCTTCTCTTCATGTCTCTTCTTCATCAACATGTGTCCCCTCTGTGTAAAGAGACTCTGAAAGTTTCAGGAACAAAGATTCTCTCTCTTTTTGTCCTGATCCATTTTTATAAAAACCGTCTGAAAATGAGCTGATCAGATTTTGGCCACTTTATGATGTCATAACATATTTTGTATATATCTGAGACCTATAATATATTGATGAAAAACAGTATAATAGGGGACCTTTAAGACGAAACCAGTCATTCTAATCCATGTATTGCACAAGTGTTTACAGTGTATGACATGCAGTGTACTAAGGTATCCGAAATGAGACACAGCAATTTACATTTTTTAAATATTAGCCCCGTCTGTCTCCATATGAACTCACGGAATAGGTACTCATCAACATTAGCAATGCAAGAAGAGCCTTCTCTACTCAAAGCTGTCTGGACTTCAGGGTTAGAGGAGGACAAGGAGGACTTGTGCGGGAGGATTTCTGAATTTATATCTGAACCTGAGCTGCAGACGATGAACAGCCGAGTCTGTGTGTGGAGGAGAAAGTGCTTCACTGTACGAGACGCTTTCCAAATCTGCCAGCCTTTCACTGGGTTTTAAAAAAGAAATGTGCATCTAAATGCAGAATAAAGAGGCAGTGAAGTCTGCTCCTGCTGTCACCTTTAAATAAATATGTCTACTGAATGTGTGCTATAAACTATTTCCACAGATAAGATCAAGTCTAAACTGATGAAACCCACATGCAAAGAGATTCGTAGGAAAAGTTACGTGGTGTTTTCTAGGAAATGTTGCTCAACGTGACCTCAGATGTGAGTTCACAAGAAAACTGCCGACAGATAACATCTCCATAAACAAAACACTTGTTTCAGTTTCAATGTTAGACTTTTAAAGGAATACTAAGCGCTAAAAAGGACCATTTCTATATCGATTACTCACCTCGTGCTACCTTGAATTTGTAGGAAATAGTTTGTTTTAGTTGCATGCCTAGAAAGTCAAAGTTTATCCAAAGAAATAGAGAACATTTTGGATGAATTCAAGTCAATAAAGCAGCATTTAAGAAGCAAAACTATATTAAATATTGACACTATCAAATTGATCTAAAGCAGGGGTGTCAAACTCAAATACACAGTGGGCCAACATTATAAAATGGGTACTAGTGGAGGGCCGGACTGGTTCAATGTTTATTGCAGAACTTATTGAAATGAACTTATTGCACATATTAAACCTGGAACTAACAAAGCTTAAATTATTGCCTATAAAAACAACATTAAACATTAATAATCAGTTGCATTCATTTCTTATGTCTCTATCTGCAGCTTTTCCAGAGTCATTTCTTATGATTACATTTCTCCACAGGCCAACAACAGCTTCAAGAAAACTATTTCCCTCAAAGAGAAAACCAAACATGCCCTGTTGTCTCAAGAAAAGGAAACATCCATGTAAACTCAGTGTGCTGCTCTGTGATGCTAGCTCAAGCCAGATACTTGGCATCTCATCTTGGGTGCAAGGTCATCAATGTTTGGGGTCAGGCTCTGAGCTGAGGAGACCCTCAGGATTAAGTGAAGGTGTGCGTGCAATATACCGACGGGCCAGATCTAATAGTAATTACAAATTATCCTGCGGGCCGAAATTAAATCCACCAAGGGCCTGATTTGGCCCGCGGGCCTTGAGTTTGACACATGTGGTTTAAATGCATGTTTTTTGAAAGTATTGAATGTACAAATGGATAAAAGTGACTCTGATTATAATGCACGATTGTCAAACTGAGCAAAACTATAACAAACACCGTGCATATTTTTTTTGTTTGCGCTATATTTTAAACACTTAAACAGTTTTTTGCAGGAGCTTCTCGTCGGTGTGACTACTGTTTATGAGGAAGTGTTTTAATGTTTTTGGGGGAAATGTAGGCGTTTTTGAAATAGTTAGCATACTAGAAACCTTTTAATTGAATGTTAATGCATTCATTGTGTCAAAGATATTATGATATAGTGTTGCTGGTGTTTAAAGTAGCCCCCATTTACTCATCAAGACTTTCCTGCTTTTTAACAAAACATTCATTAACCGCTGAGGCGTGACAAAAACAAAACTTTCCTCAAGATGTCAAGGTGACAGAAAGTAAATAATTGACGTACAAATGACCATAATGTCGTTGAATGCTCCTTTAATCACTACACAAACCCGTGTAAGATATAAGCAGCTCATTTCCTGTGATCGCTCTGTGTTTACAGCGTTATCGTGTTGTTATGGAGCTTTATTTGTGTCACAGGAGCCAACACATTCCTGTGAGGGTGTATATCACATAAAGCAGTATCGTCCTCTGACTGAATGCAACTTCATCCTGGCAACACGAGGGATTTATTTGTGTCTGACTGACCTTGGATCTGTTTCAAATGGCATTACTTTCAAAAGAAAGCTAAATATCCAGGACATTTCTGCCTCTATACCAGAGAAGGCAAAAGTACACACATCCTTTCCTCAAGTAGAAGTACAGATACTCGTGTTTAAAAGTACTCTGGTGAAAGTAGAAGTACTGACTAAACTTCTTTACTCAAGTAAAAGTAAATAGGCTTTGAAATGTACTTCAGTAAAAAGTACCCATAACTAGCAGCTGTTTTAAAGAGTACCTGACCTCCCTTTATATTAATAGAACAATAATGTCATTGTTAGCTAATGAATGTTTCCATGCTGAACAACGGCAACATGACAACGTTTTCATTGGTCCCTCTTCTTTAGAGAAGACCAGGAAATGATGGATACACGGATCGTGTTCAAATCAATAGGCACGCAATGACTCTAAATAATAATGATCACGCCACCAAACACACATTCAAACTAAAGGAACCAGCCTGTTTGGGAAATGTAAGAAGTAGAAAGTACAGGTATTTGTGTTCAACATGTAAGAAGTAGAAAGTACAGGTATTTGTGTTCAACATGTGAGAAGTAGAAAGTACAGGTATTTGTGTTCAACATGTGAGAAGTAGAAAGTACAGGTATTTGTGTTCAACATGTAAGAAGTAGAAAGTACAGGTATTTGGGTTCAACATGTAAGAAGTAGAAAGTACAGGTATTTGGGTTCAACATGTAAGAAGTAGAAAGTACAGGTATTTGTGTTCAACATGTAAGAAGTAGAAAGTACAGGTATTTGTGTTCAAATGTAAGAAGTAGAAAGTACAGGTATTTGAGTTCAACATGTAAGAAGTAGAAAGTACAGGTATTTGAGTTCAACATGTGAGAAGTAGAAAGTACAGGTATTTGTGTTCAACATGTAAGAAGTAGAAAGTACAGGTATTTGAGTTCAACATGTAAGAAGTAGAAAGTACAGGTATTTGTGTTCAACATGTAAGAAGTAGAAAGTACAGGTATTTGTGTTCAACATGTAAGAAGTAGAAAGTACAGGTATTTGTGTTCAACATGTAAGAAGTAGAAAGTACAGGTATTTGTGTTCAAAATGTAAGAAGTAGAAAGTACAGGTATTTGAGTTCAACATGTAAGAAGTAGAAAGTACAGGTATTTGTGTTCAACATGTAAGAAGTAGAAAGTACAGGTATTTGTGTTCAACATGTAAGAAGTAGAAAGTACAGGTATTTGGTTCAACATGTGAGAAGTAGAAAGTACAGGTATTTGTGTTCAAAATGTAAGAAGTAGAAAGTACAGGTATTTGGGTTCAACATGTAAGAAGTAGAAAGTACAGGTATTTTGGGTTCAAATGTAAGAAGTAGAAAGTACAGGTATTTGGGTTCAACATGTAAGAAGTAGAAAGAACAGGTATTTGAGTTCAACATGTAAGAAGTAGAAAGTACAGGTATTTGGGTTCAACATGTAAGAAGTAGAAAGTACAGGTATTTGGGTTCAACATGTAAGAAGTAGAAAGTACAGGTATTTGGGTTCAACATGTAAGAAGTAGAAAGAACAGGTATTTGAGTTCAACATGTAAGAAGTAGAAAGAACAGGTATTGGGTTCAACATGTAAGAAGTAGAAAGAACAGGTATTTGGGTTCAACATGTAAGAAGTAGAAAGAACAGGTATTTGGGTTCAACATGTAAGAAGTAGAAAGTACAGGTATTTGGGTTCAAAATGTAACAAGTAGAAAGTAAAAAGTCGTCAGAAAATAAGTAGTGGAGTAAGTACTGATACCAGAAAACATGTACTTAAGTACAGTAACGAAGTATTTGTACTCCACTACTTCCCACCTGTGCTCTAAACTCTTATTTACAGATGTATTGTGTGAGATTACAATGGAAATAAACATTTTTTAGAGGAATATTTTTGACATTTTGTCTCTTCTCTTTCCTCCTGAATGTCACATGATAAAATCAAACCTCTCTTATGGTAGCTATAGCTTGTAACACCTATAAAAACACATTTATCCCCCAAACAGCTCAAACTTCCCTGTCATGTTGTTGTTCTATAGTATATATCCCGGATGACTATTTTTCTGTGTTTTAAAACATGTGTTTGAAACCCCTTTTTGAAGATCCCTCGGGTCTCGTTATGGTCATGGTTTTCCCAGAATGTAATCCCTTTGCTCGCTGCCAACTCTTATTTATTTTTGCAGAGGCAGAATCCTGACAGGCTTCTAGTTCTGTGAAAGCATTCGCCTCAAAGAGTATACTCATCTAACGATATACAGGTGCAAGAAGAAGTAG
>JAAOOA010001324.1:20000-22500 GCA_012861695.1 Trematomus loennbergii | reverse complement strand
CTCTTTGTGTAGTTTGCACGAGCAACACTGGAGGTCAGCACAATCACTTCTTCTAAAACACTGAACAGATAGTGTCCTTCTCTCTCCACTACATTGATCTGCCACCTGTAGATTAGGTGGGACTAACTATAATGAATACATTGATTATTGACAAATCAAAACACCCAAAATGTTAATAAAAAAGTTACAATTTATAGAATAGAATAGAATAGGGATGAAACCCTCTGTAATGGGCACACATGCAGAGCACACACAGTGACATGTGTTCTCTGCTTTGAACCCATCCTAGTACCAGGAGTCCAGTACTAGGAGTCTAGTACTAGGAGTCTAGTACCAGGAGTCTAGCACCAGGAGTCTAGTACTAGGAGTCTAGCACCAGGAGTCTAGTACTAGGAGTCTAGTACTAGGAGTCTAGCACCAGGAGTCTAGCACCAGGAGTCTAGTACCAGGAGTCTAGCACCAGGAGTCTAGTACTAGGAGTCTAGTACTAGGAGTCTAGTACTAGGAGTCTAGCACCAGGAGTCTAGCACCAGGAGTCTAGTACCAGGAGTCTAGCACCAGGAGTCTAGTACTAGGAGTCTAGCACCAGGAGTCTAGCACCAGGAGTCTAGCACCAGGAGTCTAGTACTAGGAGTCTAGCACCAGGAGTCTAGTACTAGGAGTCTAGCACCAGGAGTCTAGTACCAGGAGTCTAGCACAGGAGTCTAGACCAGGAGTCTAGTACCAGAGTCTGTTTACTAGGAGTCTAGCACCAGGAGTCTAGTACTAGGAGTCTAGCACCAGGAGTCTAGCACCAGGAGTCTAGCACCAGGAGTCTAGTACTAGGAGTCTAGCACCAGGAGTCTAGTACCAGGAGTCTAGTACTAGGAGTCTAGTATAGGAGTCTAGCACCAGGAGTCTAGTACTAGGAGTCTAGCACCAGGAGTCTAGTACTAGGAGTCTAGTACTAGGAGTCTAGCACCAGGAGTCTAGTACCAGGAGTCTAGTACGAGGAGTCTAGCACCAGGAGTCTAGTACTAGGAGTCTAGCACCAGGAGTCTAGCACCAGGAGTCTAGCACCAGGAGTCTAGTACTAGGAGTCTAGCACCAGGAGTCTAGTACTAGGAGTCTAGCACCAGGAGTCTAGTACTAGGAGTCTAGCACCAGGAGTCTAGTACCAGGAGTCTAGCACCAGAGTCTAGCACCAGGAGTCTAGTACCAGGAGTCTAGCACCAGGAGTCTAGTACCAGGAGTCTAGCACCAGGAGTCTAGTACCAGGAGTCTAGTACCAGGAGTCTAGTACTAGGGGTCTAGCACCAGGAGTCTAGTACTAGGAGTCTAGCACCAGGAGTCTAGTACCAGGAGTCTAGTACTAGGAGTCTAGCACCAGGAGTCTAGCACCAGGAGTCTAGTACCAGGAGTCTAGTACCAGGAGTCTAGTACCAGGAGTCTAGTACTAGGAGTCTAGCACCAGGAGTCTAGTACCAGGAGTCTAGTACTAGGAGTCTAGTACCAGGAGTCTAGTACTAGGAGTCTAGCACCAGGAGTCTAGTACCAGGAGTCTAGTACTAGGAGTCTAGCACCAGGAGTCTAGTACCAGGAGTCTAGTACTAGGAGTCTAGCACCAGGAGTCTAGCACCAGGAGTCTAGTACCAGGAGTCTAGCACCAGGAGTCTAGTACTAGGAGCAGTGGGCAGCTATTGTACAGCGCCCGTGGAGCAATGGGAGTGGGGGGTTGTCCGGTGCCTTGCTCAAGGGCACCATGCAGGGCCCAGGAGGTGAACTGGGACCTCTCCAAGTAGCAGTCCACACTGTTCAGGGACTTGAACCGGCGACCCTACGGCACCCAGTCCAAGCCCCTACTGACTGAGCCACTGCCAGACTTGTTACCCCTAAACCATATAGGACATTAAATAAATAAGTAATTATAACTATGAATACTTTAGGGAAATATTATAAATATTATATATAAATATTACAGTATTTTTTATATTGTATGCAGGATTTGAACTTGTTGAGTAATTTCGCTCTGGAAAGTACAACAAAAAGTGACTTCAGCTCAAAGTAAAACCAGGAGAAAGTTGTTTTTAAAGCACTACATTTGACTTTTATAACATTAATATATTTTCCCTTGATTATATTTACTCATGGTATGGAAACCATTTCCTCTGTGTCTCCACTGGGACATGTCTCCATGCTTTAATGTTCAGCTGCAGCACCTCTTTTCACCCTCTGTCTGAAACCAGAGCCCAGTCTGCTCTGATTGGTTAGCTGGCCGGCTCTGTTGTGATTGGTCAACCAGCTTAGAGATGTCCCGCCCCTTAGCCTAATCACGTACAATGTGTTGGAGCGCCAGCCAATAGGAGCGCGAGTGTTAGCCTACATAGGGATGTTCCTATGTTACTGAAGGGGAGTCAGTTATATCAAATCCTCTGAATTCGAATAAAGTTTTTTGAAGGTGTCTCTCTTTCCCGAGGACATGATGTACTTAGATGAACTTGTTGTACTTCACTGAGGATCA
>JAAOOA010001324.1:0-15000 GCA_012861695.1 Trematomus loennbergii | reverse complement strand
CAGTTAGCCTTTTAGTCCACTCGTTCAGGATGGTTCTGGTGTGGCGGGCCGACTTCAGGCCGAGCAGAGAGGCCACGGCCTCGGTGTTGTGGAGTCCAGGACCTGCAGCATCCACGATGTTCCTCAGCTTCACGACCCCAACGGACCGAAGTCTCTCAGAGAGTGCAGGTCTGCTGCTGTCCTGGACGTCCAGCCGGGCCCCCCACACCAGAGGCTCTTCCAGGAGCCAGAACAGAGATGCTGCGGGACCCACTCTGGCCCATTTAAAAAGTGTCCATACTTTAAAAAGTCCTTTGTAAAACGGAGGCAAAACACACACACGAGTAAAATCACAGTTTGTTAAAAACAATGACGCATCCAAACCCAGGCCTGCTACCCCCCTTAAAATGGTGCTGGCTACCGGCCTCCAGACGACATCATCGTTTCCTGTCAGGTATCTTTGTAAAAACTGTAGTTTAAAAGCAGCTGCTCGACTCTCTAGGTGCACCAACCCTTGCCCCCCCTCTTCCTTTGGTAGGTACAGCGTGCATTGAGGAACCCAGTGCAACTTGTCCCAAAAGAAATTTAAAAATAATTTGCAACTTTTTTAAAAGACCAGCAGGGGGTTCCACACACTTGAGCTTATGCCAGAGGCTGGATGCTATCAGGTTGTTGATGACCAGCACCCTGCCTCTGTAGGACATGTGGGGAAGTAACCACGCCACTTGTTTAGTTTCCCCTCCACCTTTTCTAAACTCCTTCCCAGTTTTTCCCCAGTGTGCCCTCATCTCCAAGATGGACCCCCAAATACTTGATGCCACCCCTCTTCCAAGTCAACCCACCTGGGAGTTGAGGGAGGCCACCAGTCCACTCCCCCACTGCTAGGGCCTCACTTTTGGCCCAGTTGACCTTTGCAGAGGAGAGCTTTTGAAAAGTATCCACTACCTGCCCTAGCTTTAAAACATCCTGTTGATTTTTTATAAAAACAATGATGTCGTCTGCATAGGCCGATAAAATAAAACGTGTATCAAAACCAGGTAAAAACAGGCCCTCATTAAAAGAGCGGATATTGTGTAGCATGGGCTCTATTGCAGTGTGTACAACATACCTGACATCGAGCAGCCTTGTCTTATCCCCCTGGTCACATTAAAGGGTCTAGACAGACCGCCATTTATCTTAAGCACACTCTCAATGTTCACATACATCACCTTTATCATGGCGATGAAGCCCGGGCTGAGGCCGAACCTCTCCAACACCTTCCACAGGTAACGGTGCTCAACCCGGTCGAAAGCCTTTTCCTGGTCCAATGAAACCAGACCAGTGTCGAAACCCAATGAACCAGAGACTTCCAAAATATCTCGAATTAGTGACACATTGTCAACAATTGACCTGCCGGGCACACAGTAGGTCTGGGTCCGGTCTACCACCTGGTCCATCACCTTCCTCAGCCTGGAGGACAGGGCCCTGGACAGCAGCTTGTAGTCGGTGCACAGCAGAGAGACGGGCCTCCAGTTCTTTATTTCCTGTAGGTCACCTTTTTTCGGAAGGAGGGTTAAAACAGCTCTTCTGCAGCTCAGAGGGAGTAAAGAGTCATTAAAACTTTCATTAAAAAGGTCCATTAGATCCTCTTTTAAAAAGTCCCAAAATGTCTTGTAAAACTCTGGGGGGAGGCCATCTATTCCAGGGGCCTTCCCCCCCTGCATGCTCTTGAGTGCTGCACACAGTTCCTCCTCAGTCAGGGGCCCGTCCAGCTCTTTGTTCGTCTCTTCAGAGACTGTTGGTAGGCCCCTGCAGAACAGATTAAAACCTCCTCATCTTCGGTGTACTGACTGGTGAAGAGGTCGCAGTAGAAGTCCACCGCTCTCTGCCGGATCTGGCTGTTTCCTGTCAGCTGCTGCCCTCCTGCTGACTCAGAGCGTGGATCAGCCTGCCCTGCCCGTTCTTCTTCTCCAGACTGAAGAAGTATTTTGTTGGTGAATCCATCAGGGAAGCGCTCTGGAATCGGGACCGGACCAGCGCCCCCTGTGCTCTGGAACCCAGCAGTCTGCCAAAATGGCTTTTTTAGATTTTAGGTCTTCAATACAACCTGGATTTCCTGTGGACTCTGCATAGCTCTGCAGTTCCACTATTTCCATCTCCAGATCTCTCATAGACTTGGTGATGTCACGAGAAACATTGAGAGTGTACTGAAGACAAAGCTGCTTGATGTCGGCTTTCCCACAATCCCACCACTGCTTCAATGAGTTAAAATCCCCCTTCCTTTCTCTAAAACCTTTCCAAAAAATAAAAAAAACCTCTCTAAAATGTGTATCTAAAAGCAGAGCAGTGTTAAAATGCCAATACGCAGATTTGCTTTTTATGTTGGCAATAAAAACATCACACAATACAAGGGAGTGGTCAGAGAAACCAACAGGCAATATAGCACACTTTTTAAAAACATTCAAATGGTGCTTAAAACAGTAAAACCTGTCTAGCCTAGCCATTGATAAAAGTTCTCCCTAGAGTGGACCCATGTGTACTGTCTGTGATGTGTGTGATGCTCTCTCCATATGTCTGATAGGCTATGTGTTGCTATTAACTGTGTCATGGCTCTTTTGGATGCAGCATGAGGTTCCCTATGGTTCCTATCTAACTCGTCGTTCTGTGTGCAGTTAAAATCTCCCCCTAAAAATAAAAACTCTTCTGGTTCACACTCACTTAAAACAGCGCTGAGCTCGTTTAAAAACTGAACTCTGGCAGGACCTGAATTAGGAGCGTATACATTGATAAAAACCAGATTAAAAAGCTCAAAGTTAGCTCTCACCACCAACAGTCTGCCCTTTATTCTTTCCTCCACTGTGTGGGACTTGGGGATAAAATCTTTAGCAAACAGGACTGCCACTCCTGCACTGGTGCTGCTAAGACCACTTAAAACCACCTCCCCATCCCACTCCCTCCTCCAGTCTGTCCCGTTTAAAGTGTCGCTGTGCGTTTCTTGTAGCATTGCTACATTGACCTTTTTTATTTTTAAAAGCTCATAAACACAAGCCCTCTTCCCCACATCCCTAGCTCCATTGACATTTAAAGTGCAGACTTTAAAATCACTCATTAAAAAGGATGTGAGGAGAGACACACCGCTTAAAAACAACACGTATGTAAAACCCAGCATACTAAGTGCCGTACATGTTATTTTTCTTCATTTAAAATCTCTTTCTGTATCTTCATTTTCAGGACCTTCAAACGAAAACATTCCTTGTCAGTGAAGAGATGCATCTGAGCTTTTACAGACTGTACAAACAAGCTCTTGTCTGTAAAAAACTCTTCTTTTTACTCCTCTTGTTTTTGTTTTTCTAAGAAAGTCTTTAATTTGCTGCACTTTAAAAAATGGATTTTAATTGTGAGTCGGTGAGAGGCTGGCTGGCCTCAGCACAGTCCTCTCATCCTCATCTCTTCATCCTCCATCAAATCTTCCTCACTTTCCTCCTCCTCTGCCTCCTTCACCTCCTCTTCCTCCACCACCATTTTCCTCTCTCCCCTCCTCTCTCTCCCCCTCCTCACTCACTGCCACTTTCTTGGCCTGAGAGCTATTCTCTTTCTCTTTTTGTTTTCTTTTTTTTGTAGAAACTTGAGCTTCATTTTTTTTGAATGCAGCAGATGCAGAGAGTTCTGCCGTTCCACTTTTTTTAGGGACGACCTTTTGTCCCACATCAACACAAAGGTCGCTTTTTTTATTATCCCCATTATCTTTTTTTCCCCAGAATTTTCCTCAACCTGCTCCGGGGGCTTTGAGGGACTCTCAGCCCGCTTTGGGGGCTTTGAGGAACCCTCACCCTGCTTTGGGGGCTTTGAGGGACTCTCAGCCCGCTTGGGGGCTTTGAGGAACCCTCACCCTGCTTTGGGGGCTTTGAGGACCTCACCCTGCTTTGGGGGCTTTGAGGGACTCTCAGCCCGCTTTGGGGGCTTTGAGGAACCCCTGCTTTGGGGGCTTTGAGGGACTCTCAGCCCGCTTTGGGGGCTTTGAGGAACCCTCACCCTGCTCCGTGGGCCCCTCAGTGGGGTTTCCCGCTGCTTCATTCATCAGGAGTCTCGGAGTTTTCTCCTGTTTTTATTTTTTCCTCTCCCCTGTTTTTCATTTTTTCCTCCTCCCCTGTTTTTTTATTTTTCCCCGGACACGCTCTGGCCAAGTGCCCCTCCTCCCCGCATCCGAAGCACTTGGCAGTCCCCGAGTTTACAAACAAAACATAATTAAAAATCCATTCTCAGGCTTAGCACCAGATTGAGTTCCTCGTCTCTCTTATTAGGATCATGAGGACACTTCTCCTGTGAGACACAACATGTTTTAGCAGTGGAGATCTGCAGCCCGAGGACAGCTTCCTGATGGAGGACACTATCTTCCCGTGCTTAGACAGCTCTCTCAGGAAGTCATCCCGTATGAACGGCGGGATATTTGAGACTGTTACCCTTGTAGCAGGAGTGTTAGTGGAGACACGGAAATGAACGTGTCGTTAACAACGATCCCGGTCTCCACCACCTTGTTCGCTTTCTCTTCGGTGTCCACAAATATCACCACCCCGCCGTTCATCCGAGCCGCAGATCTGATGCTGCTGTGCCCCACCAAGGCCCCCACAGCCAGGCTGCACTCCTCCACCGAGCACGGTGTCATCGGAGAAATTTTAAAACCATGTTTGCGGCTCAGGGCATAATCCATGCCGTAGCTGCGTCACAAACACACACACACAAACAAAAACACACCCCACACACGCCCAAACCACTAGAAAACACCAACAATAAAACGTTTAAACCATATACACAATACACACAACTTACAACATAAAACAATAAATATGTTAGTAGAAAAAAAACGTGTGAAAAAGTTAGTAACTCACTCTCACACCACGCTCCTCCGACCGTTCCTCACACACTCACTCAGAGAGAGAGAGAGACAGAGAGAGATGAGAGAGAGAGAGAGAGAGAGAGAGAGAGACAGAGAGAGAGAGAGAGAGAGAGAGAGACAGAGAGAGAGAGAGAGAGAGAGACAGAGACAGAGAGAGAGAGAGAGAGAGAGAGAGAGAGAGAGAGAGAGAGAGAGAGACAGAGAGAGAGAGAGAGAGAGAGAGAGGGAGAGAGAGAGACAGAGAGAGAGAGAGACAGAGACAGAGAGAGAGAGAGAGAGAGAGAGAGAGAGAGAGAGAGGAGAGAGAGAGAGAGAGACAGAGACAGAGAGAGAGAGAGAGAGAGAGAGAGAGAGAGAGAGACAGAGAGAGAGAGAGAGAGAGAGAGGGGAGAGAGAGACAGAGAGAGAGAGAGAGACAGAGACAGAGAGAGAGAGAGAGAGAGAGAGAGAGAGAGGAGAGAGGGAGAAGAGAGAGAAGAGAGAGAGAGAGAGCTGCCCCAGCAGCAACAATAAAAACAGTCTCTGTGAAAACCTCCTCTCAGTCTGAAGACACCGCTTTGAAGACATTACAAAGAGCTTTCAGTCTGTGACAGTCCAGGTAGCAGAGAGGGATAGTCTCTTTGTCAGAGAGAGAGAGAGACTAACAAAGAGACAGAGGACATGATGTCATAAACAATGTCCCTGATGGGCTTACCTGAGCAGGTGAGAGTCAGGAAGGAGAAAGAGGAATCTGGTGCTGCACACTCCCTCAGAGCAGATCCAGACTCAACACAGAGAGAGCTGATCCACCACACAGGTCTCTCTGAGGAACTCCTGTCTCTGTACAGAAACAGCAGAGCCACAGTCGAGCTCTCTGCAGGCGAATCCTGCTGCCTTCAGGGTCCAGAGAGAGTAGCCCTCCACTGGTCTCCATCTCCCTGATGTTCCACCTCCAGGTCTCCTGCACAGCGACTCTCTCCTCCCACCAGCTGAACACCACCAGGCTCTGGAGAGAAACAAGAGAGAGATCAGAGAGAGAATAAAGTGAGTTTGATGAGAACAGAATGAACCAATCACAGCTCCTCTCTACCTGAGCAGGTGAGGCTAACAGCTGTGCCAGGTGAGCAGGTGTTTCTCTCTGAGGCTGAGCTACAGTCCAGGAGAGCAGACTCATGGCCTCCACACTGGAACTCTTTGGTCCACATTGGAGCCTCCCCTTCTCATAGAGCGCCCCCTGGAGGACTGAAGGAGCCCCACAGCCCAGCTGACGGCAGACCACCTGAGCATCCTGCTGGTCAAAGTCAGCCTCACACACTGAGGACCAGGAAGGGTTAGACTGGTTAGACTGGTCAGAGTTCACCTCCAGTCTGCCTGAGCACAGACCAGTCCCCCCCAGCAGCCTGACAGAGTCTGCAGAGGACAGAAGATCAAACAGAGATCAAAGACACACATCAAAGAGATGAAACTATATTTCAGAGATTCAAACTGGACTCAGTTCCAACATGAGTTGATGATGAACAACAGAACACATGTTGATAAGAACACAGACTGCAGGTACCTCACATCTACATCTGATACCCTCTAGCAAGTGGTCTCCATTAGTGAACCCTTCCCCTGTGTTCAACAAAGCCTCCTCCTCTGCAGACCCTCTGCTCCTGCTCAGCTCCACCTCTGCTCTCACACACACACTTTCAAAAGGTTTCATTCTTTACTCTCACATGGTGTTTCACATGTGTTATCTGATTGGTGTTTGTAAACACGTTGTTCTTCAAACATGGCGTCATCATTGAATTCAAGCTGTTGTTTGTTTATTGATCTCGTGTTTCCATTAAATGGTGAATTGTATCATTTAGAGGTGGAGGCTCCAAATAACCCGGTGGGTTCATGACTCTTATATCAGCCGTGCTCCAGCTGCAAGGAGTGAAATGAAATGTAACACTGCTTGTTCATTTCTTTTGGTTCACATTACATTGATACATTTTAGAGACACAGAAAGCAGAGAGGCAGAATCTGGAGTGAGACGGCCCCTGCTGTGAGGATGATGGTTCTGGCCTCTAGACGGCCCTTGCTGTGAGGATGATGGTTCTGGCCTCTAGACGGCCCCTGCTGTGAGGATGATGGTTCTGGCCTCTAGACGGCCCTGCTGTGAGGGATGATGGTTCTGGCCTCTAGACGGCCCCTGCTGTGAGGATGATGGTTCTGGCCTCTAGACGGCCCCTGCTGTGAGGATGATGGTTCTGGCCTCTAGACGGCCCCTGCTGTGAGGATGATGGTTCTGGCCTCTAGACGGCCCCTGCTGTGAGGTGATGGTTCTGGCCTCTAGACGGCCCCTGCTGTGAGGATGATGGTTCTGGCCTCTAGACGGCCCCTGCTGTGAGGGTGATGGTTCTGGCCTCTAGACGGCCCCTGCTGTGAGGATGATGGTTCTGGCCTCTAGACGGCCCCTGCTGTGAGGTGATGGTTCTGGCCTCTAGACGGCCCCTGCTGTGAGGATGATGGTTCTGGCCTCTAGACGGCCCCTGCTGTGAGGGTGATGGTTCTGGCCTCTAGACGGCCCCTGCTGTGAGGTGATGGTTCTGGCCTCTAGACGGCCCCTGCTGTGAGGATGATGGTTCTGGCCTCTAGACGGCCCCTGCTGTGAGGATGATGGTTCTGGCCTCTAGACGGCCCCTGCTGTGAGGATGATTCTGGCCTCTAGACGGCCCCTGCTGTGAGGATGATGGTTCTGGCCTCTAGACGGCCCCTGCTGTGAGGATGATGGTTCTGGCCTCTAGACGGCCCCTGCTGTGAGGGTGATGGTTCTGGCCTCTAGACGGCCCCTGCTGTGAGGATGATGGTTCTGGCCTCTAGACGGCCCCTGCTGTGAGGATGATGGTTCTGGCCTCTAGACGGCCCCTGCTGTGAGGATGATGGTTCTGGCCTCTAGACGGCCCCTGCTGTGAGGATGATGGTCCTGGCCTCTAGACGGCCCCTGCTGTGAGGATGATGGTTCTGGCCTCTAGACGGCCCCTGCTGTGAGGATGATGGTTCTGGCCTCTAGACGGCCCTGCTGTGAGGATGATGGTTCTGGCCTCTAGACGGCCCCTGCTGTGAGGATGATGGTTCTGGCCTCTAGACGGCCCCTGCTGTGAGGATGATGGTTCTGGCCTCTCCCCTCTCACTCTTTTGAAAACTCTGAACATGGATTCTTGTGACTCTGTAAATGAGTGCTATATTTTCCTCCTTCCTCTGCGGGGTCTGTGGGACGTCCTACGTTGTGTTGGCGCCGCGCTTCGACTATGTGAGCTATGTAGGCCAATCACAACAGGCCATTTCACGTTGGCCTGTTGTGATTGGATAGAACATCTCACACAACAGAAGCCTGATACGTTAATACATGTTGCTTCTAATTGTATGCATTTTTTAAAGGGAAACTTATTTTGCTATTATTTTATTTATGAATTATTCATTTTGATAATCAAAATAAAAATCCAGTAAACTATATTTCTCTCAGTGAATTTTGATGAATGAGTGGGTGGGCCTATAGAGCCAGTAGCCCACCCACTACGCCCGGCTGCTTCATACACTGTTCATCATTTGTTATTTGGGTATTTTTAAATAGTAAAAATAAGAAAAAAAAATTAAAATCTAATAAATCTAACAGATGATGTCACAGATGATGTCACTGATGATGTCACTGATGATGTCACAGATGATGTCACTGATGGGCTTACCTGAGCAGGTGAGATTCAGGATGAGAGAGGAATGATGTGCACACTCCCTCAGAGCAGATCCAGACTCAACACAGTCAGATATGATCCACACAGGTCTCTTGAGGACTCCTCTCTCTCTCCACAGAAACAGCAGAGCCACAGTCGAGTCTCTGCAGGCGAATCCTGTCCTTCAGGGTCCAGAGAGAGAGCCCCCCACTGGTCTCCATTCTCCCAGATGTTCCACCTCCAGGTCTCCTGCACAGCGACTCTCTCCTCCCACCAGCCTAACACCAGGCTCTGGAGAGAAACAAGAGAGTCGTGTCCTTCATTGATATCAGCATATTTTAATAATTAATCATTTATTCTATTAATACTTCCGAGTGATAATCAGATCATTAACTCCAGCTCTCTATAAACCAGTGGTGGGAAGTAATAAAGTACATATACTCAAGTACTGTAAGTACAGGTTTGAATGACTTTACTGGAGTATATGGTTTTATAATACTACTACATCACATGTATTCAACAAAAGGAGTTCCAGGTTACACTGACAGAAACGGGGAGTAAGATTTAGGAAAATCCAGGTAAGAAAACGCACTCAGAAAACCTAAGTACATGTAACAACGTATATTTCAAGTAGCTTCTACTTACAGTTAAGAAGTGTTTGTTACTAAAGGCACTTAAGTCAACTTTACTGTCACACTCAGTTTTTGTAAGTACATTTGACTTACTGACGTATAGTAGATTTGACTTAAGATTACATTTGCATCTTATTACAAATCTCCAGTAAAAAGGGACAAAGTCATTGCACGTGGGATGGGGAGAAATGAAGGACCTGAGAGTCCCATCTGACTTTTTCTGTTCTGTTTTGTCTGCTAGTTCAATATAGGATCCAATGCATTCTGTTTTTGGTCAAACTAAGAAGACATTTGTGAATGATTTACGGCTAAACATGTTCTATGCTTTCAATAAAGCTAAGTGGGGACTTTTGGCTTTTCTTATTATTCTAGCTGTGGCCATAGTTTCAGGTGTTTAGTTCAGATTTGGACTGCTTCAACAAGCACTACTGTACATCACAACATTATGTTTGTTCCTGATCAAATTCACCTTTAAGATGATTTGGCTGGCCCTTAAACTACTAAGGCTAATCTTAAAATGTACATGTTTCTTTTTGGGTCATGGGTTAACAAAACAAGAGAGTTAAACAAAGGAAGACATTTAGGGAGAGTCCTGTTGTTCAGGGGAGATGGAGAGGTTGGCTTCGGTAGATCAACATGATTCCTCCTCTCCCAACTTTGCTAAAAACCTTTATCCATAAAAGCTGCTTCAGAAAACAATTATAAAGAAAATGTTCTAAACTGCTGAGAGGGAGATTCCTCCTCTTTTGCCTCTCCTCCTTGCTGCAGGCTAAGCACCGGATGTTGATGTGGTTTGACATGCAGCTCGAGATAGAGATCAGCACCCCCGCCCTTACATACTCTCACTACTCTCTGGACCTGAGACAGTGACAGCACGTAATGGAGAGACCGAACGTTACCTCTGAGAATGCTTCATCCCAGTCAATACAAGAGATCCTGATTGGAATCATTTTGACTATTTTTTAATTTAGTTTTGATTACCCCAAAGTCATTAAAGAATGGGGGATTTGTGACTTTGATCTTAGCTATCCCCATTGTACTTATTAGAAACTGGCTAAATGGCCTTATCAATCGGCCAACGCTGAGTTGTTTATTGATTATCCATTTTGAGCAGAAAGGAGAGTTCAGTTGTGTTATTAGTTTCTTCCTATCAGGGAGCAGTTCAATAAGTAGAATCATGTTAGAAGCTTTTTAACTGCTAAAAGTCATTAGAATAGGTTTGCTCACTTTGGAGATTTGGACCAACTCCTTTTGTATCTGGTGTTTATCCAACTCCTGGTTGGTAGAAATGAATTTAAAACCAAGTAGATGTAACAATATGTTTAAGAAAATGTGTGATATTTACTATAGCAATGTTTCAGTCCCTTTATAGACGTTCTGTTGAGTGGTTGGTTGGTGATGGACGCTCATATCAGAGAGAAGAGTTATCTGATCATTTGTTGCCAGCATCTAGGAGGGGTCTCTCACTGAGACTCCGCGGGGATAACAGGGAACCACCTCGCTGGTATGTTACAGAACATTTAGAAGATTATTTTGACATTAGTCCTAGGGAGCTTGGGGAAGGGTCTACCTCTCCTCCTCCGACTAAGAAGTCTAGACTCCTGTCACAAGGCCTACCACAGCAAAAGCAAATCAGCAAACATCGAAAAAACTCAAAGAAGAGATCCCAGCGACAGTTCTTCACAGAGACGTCAGGCGACTGGTCGTCTTGCTTCCCACTGAAGAGCAGAACAAAGCGTCTGACCCAAGTTTACCTTTGTAACATGCGACCTCCCAGGTGTCTCCACTGGAAAGTCGAGTGGGAGGTGTGAAGTCAACTTGGAGAATCCACAGGAGAGCAAAGGGTTAAAAGTCGGGCTGATTGACAGAGTGGCAGCTGTCTGTAATCAGTCCCTAATGGCTAATCAGCGTCGCTGCAGCTTTAAAAGCACCACACCTGAAAGGAGGGAGGTAATCAAAGCTGGAGAGGGACAAACTAAAGAGCGTGCGTCCAGCAGCAACAAACCAGCAGAAGAAACTACAAAGAAGCAGCACTGGTGCAGCCATAAAAAGCTGGAGAGGCGGCCGGTGAGAAACTAACTGTGTGGTTAGAGAAGAGTCATACAACTTGCCGTTCGTGGCGCACGTTAGAATGTATAGAATGTACGTTCTAGTTCAGTGTCATTTGTTTGATGTCCTCAAGCTAAAGCAACATGATTGTTGTGTTAAAAACGAATGTGATTTGTTTATTGAGAGATGTGGTTTGATAGAAACGGTTTGAATGCTGCTAAAAATTCAGTCTATTATTTGCATTTTTAATGAGACTGCATAAAAAAACATAATTCGTAAAAATACACTAAGAAAGGAAAAACAATATTCACAAGTGTTAAAAAATATATGTAAAACATGTATTTTTGCATTTATTATTTCATGTGCATTGTATTTACAGTAATTATTTTTATTTTTCATTTAAGGTTTTTCACCTTACAACCTTACTACATATGCTGTACTGCAAACAACAAAAACTAAAGTAAAGAAGAACTCAAAAGAAAACAAAGTTGTGGTCATTGTATGAGTGAAACCCAGTGAAAACCTCCTATGGACTGTACCATCCCTTTCAAGCGGGGAAACTGCAAATATACCTAAGGGCTTGACAGTGATGGACGCTTATATCAGAGAAAGAGTTATCTGATCATTTGTTGCCAGCATCTAGGACGGGTCTCTCACTGAGACTCCGCGGGGATAACAGGGAACCACCTCGCTGGTATGTTACAGAACATTTAGAAGATTATTTTGACATTAGTCCTAGGGAGCTTGGGAAGGGTCTACCTGTCCTCCTCCGGCTAAGAAGTCTAGGACTTCTGTGCCACCAAACTAATCTTTTACAGCAGCTGACCAGACGGGCCACAGATGAGAGAGGGCTCCAGAAATGCTGTGGACCTGACCTGCTGACATTGTGCCGTTAAAAGTGCAGAGTATCTTGATTTATTTTAACATCATGTTACTATACATTTTTGACTACTTATGCTAATGCTGTTAAGCCATTTAGCTTTGTGTTGTTTAAACCCACTTCTATACTCAGTGGTGCATATCTATGTTTTCTGATATACATGATTGTTAATCATTATATCTTTTATTTTTGTGTGACATTATGATAATATTCAATTGTTTTGAGATAAGTTTGCTTTTTAAACTTTGACAAGAATTAGCTTTTGACTTTTATGTATTTTGAAATCAAATTTTGATTACATTTGTCTTCTGCTTGACTATTTCAGGTAAGCCTTTTCAAGAGTCAAACACCATGCTGGGCCTGACACATAGTAAACACGTTTATTAAGAGGTGCAGATGGTGAAGGTAAAGAAGTAGTGTGTCACCCTCCCTAGTGATGGTAGCAGAGAGGGGGCCGCCAGCCTGAGGGGCCAGGCGGTGGACGGAGGATTTGACTGCCCTATAAGGGTACCTGATGGTCCTTGCACTAATACATGTGTATTGTCCTTGACCCTAATCAGCGCCATCCAATCCTGCCAGTATGCCACGGCCAAGAGAGGGTGTTGACAGTTCTGCTGTTTCAGTAGTCAAAGGTCTTCTTTGTTATTTATTGAGCTTTAAAACAAATGAATAACGACTCTATATAATAAAACACGGAGGACGGAGATCTCTTTTTCTCCCCCTCTCCTGACAGCCCAGCAGCTGATCAGAGCACGTCTCCCCTCTCCTGCAAGGGGGCGTGGTCAGCAGAATCAGACCCGTAGACAGCAAACAGCACATAGAGCGAAATGAGGCATGGCTAAAATGCATGATCTGTTTGGTATTTTGAAAACAGAAACGTATAAATATACCTTATATAGGTATGGTCCTACACTATATCATTTAAATATAGCATGATAGGTTTCCTTTATGATTACATTTGCATCTTATTACAAATCTCCAGTAAAAAGGGACAAAGTCATTGCACGTGGGATGGGGAGAAATGAAGGACCTGAGAGTCCCATCTGACTTTTTCTGTTCAGAGCAGTTTTGTCTGCTAGTTCAATATAGGATCCAATGCATTCTGTTTTTGGTCAAACTAAGAAGACATTTGTGAATGATTTACGGCTAAACATGTTCTATGCTTTCAATAAAGCTAAGTGGGGACTTTTGGCTTTTCTTATTATTCTAGCTGTGGCCATAGTTTCAGGTGTTTAGTTCAGATTTGGACTGCTTCAACAAGCACTACTGTACATCACAACATTATGTTTGTTCCTGATCAAATTCACCTTTAAGATGATTTGGCTGGCCCTTAAACTACTACGGCTAATCTTAAAATGTACATGTTTCTTTTTGGGTCATGGGTTAACAAAACAAGAGAGTTAAACAAAGGAAGACATTTAGGGAGAGTCCTGTTGTTCAGGGGAGATGGAGAGGTTGGCTTCGGTAGATCAACATGATTCCTCCTCTCCAACTTTGCTAAAAACCTTTATCCATAAAAGCTGCTTAAGAAAACAATTATAAAGAAAATGTTCTAAACTGCTGAGAGGGAGATTCCTCCTCTTTTGCCTCTCCTCCTTGCTGCAGGCTAAGCACCGGATGTTGATGTGGTTTGACATGCAGCTCTGAGATAGAGATCAGCACCCCCGCCTTACATACTCTCACTACTCTCTGGACCTGAGACAGTGACAGCACGTAATGGAGAGACCGAACGTTACCTCTGAGAATGCTTCATCCCAGTCAATACAAGAGATCCTGATTGGAATTATTGACTATTTTTTAATTTAGTTTTGATTACCCCAAAGTCATTAAAGAATGGGGGATTTGTGACTTTGATCTTAGCTATCCCATTTTACTTATTAGAAACTGGCTAAATGGCCTTATCAATCGGCCAACGCTGAGTTGTTTATTGATGTATCCATTTTGAGCAGAAAGGAGAGTTCAGTTGTGTTATTAGTTTCTTCCTATCAGGGAGCAGTTCAATAAGTAGAATCATGTTAGAAGGTTTTTAACTGCTAAAAGTCATTAGAATAGGTTTGCTCACTTTGGAGATTTGGACCAACTCCTTTTGTATCTGGTGTTTATCCAACTCCTGGTTGGTAGTAATGAATTTAAAACCAAGTAGATGTAACAATATCTTTAAGAAAATGTGTGATATTTACTATAGCAATGTTTCAGTCCCTTTATAGACGTTCTGTTGAGTGGTTGGTTGGTGATGGACGCTCATATCAGAGAGAAGAGTTATCTGATCATTTGTTGCCAGCATCTAGGACGGGTCTCTCACTGAGACTCCGCGGGGATAACAGGGAACCACCTCGCTGGTATGTTACAGAACATTTAGAAGATTATTTTGACATTAGTCCTAGGGAGCTTGGGGAAGGGTCTACCTGTCCTCCTCCGACTAAGAAGTCTAGGACTCCTGTCACAAGGCCTACCACAGCAAAAGCAAATCAGCAAACATCGAAAAAACTCAAAGAAGAGATCCCAGCGACAGTTCTTCACAGAGACGTCGGCGACTGGTCGTCTTGCTTCCCACTGAAGAGCAGAACAAAGCGTCTGACCCAAGTTTACCTTTGTAACATGCGACCTCCCAGGTGTCTCCACTGGAAAGTCGAGTGGGAGGTGTGAAGTCAACTTGGAGAATCCACAGGAGAGCAAAGGGTTAAAAAGTCGGGCTGATTGACAGAGTGGCAGCTGTCTGTAATCAGTCCCTAATGGCTAATCAGCGTCGCTGCAGCTTTAAAAGCACCACACCTGAAAGGAGGGAGGTAATCAAAGCTGGAGAGGGACAAACTAAAGGCGTGCGTCCAGCAGCAACAAACCAGCAGAAGAAACTACAAAGAAGCAGCACTGGTGCAGCCATAAAAAGCTGGAGAGGCGGCCGGTGAGAAA